>CM040400.1:42304103-42410917 GCA_022702515.1 Ilyophis sp. 1 JC-2022 | reverse complement strand
CACCCCCCCCCCCTCTTGGGAGGTCAACTTTATTTTTTATTATTACATTTGCATCTTTTAAGAAAGAAAAGAGAGAAGAGAAAAATATTGTGAAGTCTCTTTGAGGGGGGGTTAAGTAAGCAAAACAAACAAATAAACAAACAAACAAAAAATATACAGATTAATACAATATGTGTGAGTTTGTGTGTGTGTGTGTGTGTGTGTGTGTGTGTGTGTATGCAAAAAGAAATTATATATTTTAAAAAAAAAAATAAAAAAAATAATACATATATATATATATAAACTCCTCAAAAAAAGTTCGGAAACGTTATTTCGGTCGATTATTCCTCCCCTTTAATAATACCAATTGGTATTGTATTTTATATCGTTGGAAAGCCTGATTAGTCACCTTTACAACAAGGTACAACTTGTAAGGATCGTGCATTCGTGGAATGAGCAACACAGCTAACCGTGTGGGTAGCGGCCCAAAAAAATGTGCCAAAATCCCCTGCAATATTCTTCTGTTGGTATTCACTCTCGTTTTGAGTTGCTTGGTGGACTGGATGATTGCACTCTCCCACAGTAATAAGGAAAAAGCAACACATATTGGCCATTTTTACACTTTATTCATTTTACACTGTCAGGGACCTCAGTAGCGTGTGGAAGATCCATACGCAGCCACAACAGCTTGGCACCTCCTCCTCATGCTGGTCACCAGCCTGGTCACACACTGCTGTGGGATGGCATCCCATTCCATCCCACTGGCATACACCTGCCAGCACTTGAAGCTCAAAACGAGAGTGAATACCAACAGAAGAATATTGCAGGGGATTTTGGCACATTTTTTTGGGCCGCTACCCACACGGTTAGCTGTGTTGCTCATTCCACGAATGCATGATCCTTACAAGTTGTACCTCGTTGTAAAGGTGACTAATCAGGCTTTCCAACGATATAAAATACAATACCAATTGGTATTATTAAAGGGGAGGAATAATCGACCGAAATAACGTTTCCAAACTTTTTTTGAGGAGTTTATATATATATAAATAAAATAGAAAAACTAAGCACATTGAAACATCAATAATTAAAGTGAGAAGGGGTGACTGCTACACAAAAAATAATACAAAAAAGGTTAAGAAGATATAATATTAATAACAAATACCGGGATGCAAAAGATAAACAAATAACAAAAATTGATAAATACATTGGTTCATGAGCAGATAGGGGGATGTCAGTGTTATGGAAGTTGTGGGTGCATATTTACAACTTTTTATAATAATAACAGTAATAAGTATCAACAAAACATAGTTAATATTGTCAAAAAATAACAGTAATAATGATAATAACAACAACGAAACAAAAACATTGAAATAAAAATAATTAAATAACTTATAAAGTTAATGTGTGTGTTGCAATATGATTTATGTGTGGGAGTGTGGGAATGTGGGAATGTGCGTGGCATTAGCCCAGCCCCAACAAGGACAAGAATGGAGACCATCTTTCCTTGAAGACTGTGGTGATGTTGTTATTGTGAGCAGTGATTTTTTCCATAGATATATATTCTGAAATGAGATTGGTCCAATGATTAATATTTATTGAATTTTTTGATTTCCAGTTTAAGAGAATAGTTTTCTTGGCGATAGTTAGAGAAATTAGCAAGCTGTTCTTGTATTTGTTTGGTATGTTGATTTCTGAAGTGTCTCCTAATAGACAGAGCTGTGGGGATGGAGGGATTCTGCAGTTCAAGATGGTGGAAAGTTTTTGTGTTACGGAGTCCCAAAAAGAGTGAACCGGTTGACAAACCCAGAGTGCATGAAAATAATTATCTATTGTGCCTATCGTGCATTGTGAGCAAATGCCTGTGTTTGCCATTCCCATTTTGTACATTTTATATTGAGTAATATGTGTTCTATGGATGATTTTGTATTGAATTAGCTGTAGGTTTGTATTGGGCGTCATGGTAAAAATATTTTTATTGATTTCTATCCAGAAGTTGTTTGAGGGAGAGATGTTTAAATCGGTGTTCCAGCTGGCTGCTGGGACTGTTATAGAATCATCTGAGGTTAATAAAAGTCTGTAAAGTTGTGAAGTTAGTTTATTTAAATTTGTAAATTGAATTATATCATTGATTATTTTGGAAGGTTCGAGTGGGTTAGAAGAAATGTTAATTTTTGTTTTGATTACGGATATAAGTTGTAGATATTCTAAAAATTGATGTCTCCCAAGTCCGTACTTCTTTATGAGGTCTTTAAAGTCTATGAACTGATTGTTATTGAAAAGATGATGAAGGTGTGTGATACCTTTTTGTGCCCAAGTGTGATAGTGAAGAGGGGTGCCGCGGAGTTGGAAGTCGGGGTTATGCCATATAGGAGTGTATTTACATGGTGTCGGAGTAGAACCAAATATCTTAATGACTTTCCACCAGGCTGTCAGAGTTGTGGATATTGCCGTATTTTTATAGCAGGGGTGCTGTTTGATGGTTGTGCTAAGGAGAGGTAAATCTGGGAGTGAGATGTTTTTGCAATATAGATGTTCTAAGTCTATCCATGGGATGTTGTGGTCAGTTAGATGGATCCATTTGGTAAGGTATTGTATTTGATTTGCCAGGTAGTAGAAAAGAAAGTTTGGGGCGTCTAGTCCACCTTGAGATTTACTTTTTTGTAGAGTGGATAATTTAACTTTGGCTTTTTTATTTTTCCAGTAGAAATGTGTAATGAGAGAGTTAATAGATTTGAACCATTTATCTGTTGGTGTGACAGGCAGCATTGAAAAGAAATAGTTAATGTGGGGGAGTATTTTCATTTTAACAGTTGCAATTCGTCCTATGAGAGTAAGAGGTAGATTCATCCAGCGCCGGAGGTTATCTTCTACTGTTTTTAGCAATGGAGTATAGTTAAGATGAAACAACTCTGACAGCCGGGGGGAAATGTCAATACCCAAATATCTAATGTTACCAGTGCGAAGTGGGAGTGATGAGTTTTGTTCTGCAGAATCCCAAGCATCTTCAGAAAGTGGAAGTATAATGGACTTATTCCAGTTTATTGTATAATTAGAGATTTTAGAGAAGGTGGCGATGAGATTAAAGGTTTCTTTTAACGAGGGTACGGGGTCCTGTAAATACAATAAAATATCATCAGCATAGAGGCTAATTTTATGTTGAAGGTTTGTGGTGTGAACTCCTTTAATGGCATTGTTTTGACGTATAGCTGCAGCAAGTGGTTCTATGAAGATAGCAAATAATGAGGGAGAGAGTGGGCATCCTTGCCTGGTGCCCCGGTGAAGTGTGAAACTCTTTGATGTAATTCCATTTGTGGTGACTGTGGCTTTGGGTGAGGTGTAAAGTGTCCTTATCCAATGGATAAACGACTCCCCGAAGCCAAATTTGTGTAGTGTGTTTAATAGGAAGATCCAGTTAACTTGGTCAAATGCTTTTTCTGCGTCAAGTGATGCAATTATTGTCTTGGTTTGAGTTTGTTGTGAGAAGTTAATGATATTAATCAGTCTTCGTACATTATCTGAGGCATGTCTTCCCTTGATAAAGCCTGTCTGGTCGGGGTGTATTAATGTGGAAATGACTGTTTCTAATCTGATGGCTAGGGCTTTTGTAATTATTTTTAGATCGGTGTTTATTAATGACAGAGGGCGGTAGCTGGTAGGTTGAGTTGGATCTTTATTGGGTTTAAGTAGAACTGATATAACAGATGTATTCATGTGTGTAGGAATTTGCGATGTATTTTGTATTTCTGATGTTAGTTTGTAAAATAGTGGGGATAGTATGTGCCAAAAGTGTTTATAAAATTCAGGAGGGAAGCCATCGGGTCCGGGTGATTTATTATTTGGCATCTGGAGTAGAGCTTTGTAGAGTTCGTCTAGTGTTAATGACGCATCTAGGGTGTCTGCATCTTGATTAGATAGATTGGGTAAATCCAGGTTGTTAAGGAAGGACTGTATCTCTGATGGGTCAGGGTCTGTATTTGAAGAATATAAATTACTGTAAAAAATTTGAAATATTTTATTTATTTCTTGTGGGTTTTGTGTGGGTTCGCCTACTGAATTCTTTATGGTTGAAATTATTGCTTTTTCTTTTTTGCGTTGCAACTGACTAGCTAAATATTTGCCTGACTTATTGCCATTTTCAAAATTATCATATTTAAGTTGTTGAATCATAAATTGCGTTTTTTTGTTTATAATTTCGTTTAACTGGAATTTGGTATTTTGTAGCTCATTTTGTATTTGTTCATCGGGATTGTTTGAGTATGTATCTGTAAGTTGTTTAATCTTCTGTTCCAGATGTATTTCTAATTCCTGTTCCTTTTTTTTCTTGTTTATTGAGTATGATATTATGTATCCCCTAATTACTGCTTTACCTGTTTCCCATAGTATTGATGGTGAGATTTCTGGGGAGTCGTTCAATTCCATATAGGATGCCCACTCTCTCTGTATAAAGGCAGTAAAATCAAAATCTTTGAGCAGTGAGGTATTGAAGCGCCAGCGGGGAGAGTGTTTGGTAGTGGTAGAGGATTTAATATTTAAGGTGAGGGATACTGGTGCGTGGTCACTAATAATGATTGGATGTATGATGGTTTCGGATACCTTAGTTAGAAATATATTATTGATCAAAAAAAAATCTAATCGGGAGAATGATTGGTGTAGTGGGGAGAAATAAGAATGTTCTCTAGATGATGGGTTTCTCAATCTCCAACTGTCGCCAAGACCAAAATCTCCCATATATTGTTTTAATAATTCTGTAGAGTGCCAGTTTCTTAAATTACCGGCTGTACTTGACCGATCAATTGCGGGATTGATTACTGTATTGAAGTCACCGCCAATTATGATATTTGTTGATTCTTGTAGTGTAGAGAATAATGTGTCAAAGAAAGATGGATTGTCGCTGTTGGGACCGTATATGTTGGCAATTGTGAATTTTGTGTCATAGATGGATGCAGTAATTATAATATAACGTCCTTCAGAGTCGGCAATTGTGGAATGGTGAATTAGAGGTATTCTTTTGTTTACTAAAATAGAGACACCTCTTTGTCTGCTGTTGTAAGTTGCTGAAAAAACTTGATTAAATTGTTGAGATTTAAGGTTATGTAATTCAGAATGTGATAGATGAGTCTCTTGCAGCAAACATATGTCTGCCTTTAGTTTAATAAGATGGTTTCGAATTTTTGTTTTTTTAATCTGAGTACGAATGCCACGCACGTTCCATGTTATTAAGTTAAGTGTTTGTGTCATGTTAGTGTGAGTGAACCTCTGTTAGAGTTGATCTGTGTGTGTGATTGATTTGTGTGCGTGTGCGTGAGTCTTTTTTCAGTGAGGCAAATACAATACCACATATAACTGCACATACATAATACAAAGGTGGATTGGTGTGAGGACATAAAGTGAGAGAGTAAGCAAAAGTAGAGAAAAACAGACATAGGGAAAATAGCAAGAGGGAGGGGAGTGTGTGTATGTGTGTTTATCTGTATGTGGGGCGACAGTAGGCCTATGAGTGTGTATGCTAGCGCACGCAAATGTGTGCGTGTATGCATTGAACGGAACCGGTGCGCACATAGGCGTGGGGTGAAAAGAAAAAGAGGGGGGGAGGAAATACTCAAACAAGTTAAATAAGAAAAAACCAGAAAGAAAAGCATAGAACCGGTGAGAGGTTTACAGTACATTATGTAGATCCTGTTATGTCTATCCTATGTTATATTTAGAAGAGCCATGGAGTTAACTTCGTATTTCGGAGGAGTTGACCGTCAATGTAAAGCTTATCCACAACCAGGTAAGCTCGCTTGTTATTATTCCTATTCTCCTTTAAAATCGGATACAATATTTTGCGGCGTATAACCCTCTAATCCACTCTAGAAATCACAGTTGGATTTTTCCAAAGAGGGTACTGGCAAATGCTTCAAGAACAAACTACTAAAACACTCACACACCTCATGGTAAGGAATGTGGATTTCAGCTCCAATACAAGAATGTGAGGATGAACACAATTCCGTTTTAAATTACATTACATTACAGTCATTTAGCAGACGCTTTTATCCAAAGCGACGTACAGTAAGTGCATATAGAAAGGTCATCGAAGTAACTACAGAACAGATAAGAAAGCACATTCTTCCCATACAGTATCAGCTATCCCTAGTAACGAACACAGTGCAGTTCACAGTGAACTGGGTAAATCATCTCTACTACAATTATTTTCTAAATAGTATAAACTTGAGTACACAGTTCAACAAGAAGACATACCATGAGGTCCTAGATAAGTATTAGTCCAGGTGGAGCCTGAAAAGGTGTGTTTTCAGGCCACGACGGAAAGCAGGCAGGGTTGGTATTGAGCGTAGGGGAATGGGAAGTTCGTTCCACCACTGGGGAGCTAGGGTGGAAAAGCTCCGCAGTCGGGAGGAGCGAGCGCCATTGACACGGAGGGGGGGAAGTGCGAGGCGCCCTGCTGTAGATGAGCGAAGCGGTCGAGCAGGAACATAGGTCTGGATCAGGTCCTGCAGGTAGACGGGGCCTGTCCTATTAGCTGCAGTGTGGGCCAGGGTCAGAACTTTGAACCTGATCCTAGCTGCAACTGGCAGCCAGTGGAGTGACCTCAACAGGGGTGTGACATGTGAAAATTTCGGGAGGTTAAACACAAGCCGGGCAGCTGCGTTCTGGATCAGTTGAAGAGGGAGTATGGCGCAGGCTGGTAAGCTTGCGAGCAGGGAGTTGCAGTAGTCCAGGCGTGAGGTGACCATAGTCTGGACCAGAAGCTGGGTGGAGTAGGTGGTCAGGTACGGTCGAATCCTCCTGATGTTGTACAGGAGGAACCTGCAGGACCGTGCCGTCGCCCTGATGTGGTCTTTGAAATGATTGTATATAATTACCATTTCACAACAAATTCAAAGTAAACTGACATAACAAACCCTCGTGTATTAAACTGGAGGATAAGCAGGTTTATGTGTGACATAAATGAACATTCTCAGTAAGTTACGTTAGACTTGTTTATGCCAAAAAAGGATTTCCATATTGACTAGTTCCCAAAATTTTGATCACGATACTGACACAGGGAGATTTGTAGAGCACAAAAGATCAACTAGGTGTAAACACAAATATGTGCGAAACTGTAGATGGATTAAAAAGTTTGGCGACGGAACATCCTTGAAGTAGATAGTTGTGGAAACATTAAATTTGCACCTGAGCACAAATTAATGTTAATCTAACAAAAAGTGTTCCTTCGAGCCGGAATTGAACCAGCTACCTAAGGATTACAATGTTGTTCCAGTACAGTCCTCTATTGAATTTGCATCTGAGCACAAATGAATGTTAATCTAACAAGAAAACCTCCTTCGAGCCGGATTTGAACCAGCGACCTAAGGATTTCAACCTTGCTCCACTACAGTCCTCCGCTCTACCAACTGAGCTATCGAAGGGTTGATAACAGCCGTTCCACTGCGTTTAACCGCACCCCCTCATTAGCCTTTTGTGAATTTAGAACGTGCTGGACACAAAAACTTAAACCCTCTAATCCACTCTAGAAATCACAGTTGGATTTTTCCAAAGAGGGTACTGGCAAATGCTTCAAGAACAAACTACTAAAACACTCACACACCTCATGGTAAGGAATGTGGATTTCAGCTCCAATACAAGAATGTGAGGATGAACACAATTCCGTTTTAAATGATTGTATATAATTACCATTTCACAACAAATTCAAAGTAAACTGACATAACAAACCCTCGTGTATTAAACTGGAGGATAAGCAGGTTTATGTGTGACATAAATGAACATTCTCAGTAAGTTACGTTAGACTTGTTTATGCCAAAAAAGGATTTCCATATTGACTAGTTCCCAAAATTTTGATCACGATACTGACACAGGGAGATTTGTAGAGCACAAAAGATCAACTAGGTGGAGACACAAATATGTGCGAAACTGTAGATGGATTAAAAAGTTTGGCGACGGAACATCCTTGAAGTAGATAGTTGTGGAAACAATAAATTTGCACCTGAGCACAAATGAATGTTAATCTAACAAAAAATGTTCCTTCGAGCCGGAATTGAACCAGCTACCTAAGGATTACAATGTTGTTCCAGTACAGTCCTCTATTGAATTTGCATCTGAGCACAAATGAATGTTAATCTAACAAGAAAACCTCCTTCGAGCCGGATTTGAACCAGCGACCTAAGGATTTCAACCTTGCTCCACTACAGTCCTCCGCTCTACCAACTGAGCTATCGAAGGGTTGATAACAGCCGTTCCACTGCGTTTAACCGCACCCCCTCATTAGCCTTTTGTGAATTTAGAACGTGCTGGACACAAAAACTTAAACCCTCTAATCCACTCTAGAAATCACAGTTGGATTTTTCCAAAGAGGGTACTGGCAAATGCTTCAAGAACAAACTACTAAAACACTCACACACCTCATGGTAAGGAATGTGGATTTCAGCTCCAATACAAGAATGTGAGGATGAACACAATTCCGTTTTAAATGATTGTATATAATTACCATTTCACAACAAATTCAAAGTAAACTGACATAACAAACCCTCGTGTATTAAACTGGAGGATAAGCAGGTTTATGTGTGACATAAATGAACATTCTCAGTAAGTTACGTTAGACTTGTTTATGCCAAAAAAGGATTTCCATATTGACTAGTTCCCAAAATTTTGATCACGATACTGACACAGGGAGATTTGTAGAGCACAAAAGATCAACTAGGTGTAAACACAAATATGTGCGAAACTGTAGATGGATTAAAAAGTTTGGCGACGGAACATCCTTGAAGTAGATAGTTGTGGAAACATTAAATTTGCACCTGAGCACAAATTAATGTTAATCTAACAAAAAATGTTCCTTCGAGCCGGAATTGAACCAGCTACCTAAGGATTACAATGTTGTTCCAGTACAGTCCTCTATTGAATTTGCATCTGAGCACAAATGAATGTTAATCTAACAAGAAAACCTCCTTCGAGCCGGATTTGAACCAGCGACCTAAGGATTTCAACCTTGCTCCACTACAGTCCTCCGCTCTACCAACTGAGCTATCGAAGGGTTGATAACAGCCGTTCCACTGCGTTTAACCGCACCCCCTCATTAGCCTTTTGTGAATTTAGAACGTGCTGGACACAAAAACTTAAACCCTCTAATCCACTCTAGAAATCACAGTTGGATTTTTCCAAAGAGGGTACTGGCAAATGCTTCAAGAACAAACTACTAAAACACTCACACACCTCATGGTAAGGAATGTGGATTTCAGCTCCAATACAAGAATGTGAGGATGAACACAATTCCGTTTTAAATGATTGTATATAATTACCATTTCACAACAAATTCAAAGTAAACTGACATAACAAACCCTCGTGTATTAAACTGGAGGATAAGCAGGTTTATGTGTGACATAAATGAACATTCTCAGTAAGTTACGTTAGACTTGTTTATGCCAAAAAAGGATTTCCATATTGACTAGTTCCCAAAATTTTGATCACGATACTGACACAGGGAGATTTGTAGAGCACAAAAGATCAACTAGGTGTAAACACAAATATGTGCGAAACTGTAGATGGATTAAAAAGTTTGGCGACGGAACATCCTTGAAGTAGATAGTTGTGGAAACATTAAATTTGCACCTGAGCACAAATTAATGTTAATCTAACAAAAAGTGTTCCTTCGAGCCGGAATTGAACCAGCTACCTAAGGATTACAATGTTGTTCCAGTACAGTCCTCTATTGAATTTGCATCTGAGCACAAATGAATGTTAATCTAACAAGAAAACCTCCTTCGAGCCGGATTTGAACCAGCGACCTAAGGATTTCAACCTTGCTCCACTACAGTCCTCCGCTCTACCAACTGAGCTATCGAAGGGTTGATAACAGCCGTTCCACTGCGTTTAACCGCACCCCCTCATTAGCCTTTTGTGAATTTAGAACGTGCTGGACACAAAAACTTAAACCCTCTAATCCACTCTAGAAATCACAGTTGGATTTTTCCAAAGAGGGTACTGGCAAATGCTTCAAGAACAAACTACTAAAACACTCACACACCTCATGGTAAGGAATGTGGATTTCAGCTCCAATACAAGAATGTGAGGATGAACACAATTCCGTTTTAAATGATTGTATATAATTACCATTTCACAACAAATTCAAAGTAAACTGACATAACAAACCCTCGTGTATTAAACTGGAGGATAAGCAGGTTTATGTGTGACATAAATGAACATTCTCAGTAAGTTACGTTAGACTTGTTTATGCCAAAAAAGGATTTCCATATTGACTAGTTCCCAAAATTTTGATCACGATACTGACACAGGGAGATTTGTAGAGCACAAAAGATCAACTAGGTGGAGACACAAATATGTGCGAAACTGTAGATGGATTAAAAAGTTTGGCGACGGAACATCCTTGAAGTAGATAGTTGTGGAAACAATAAATTTGCACCTGAGCACAAATGAATGTTAATCTAACAAAAAATGTTCCTTCGAGCCGGAATTGAACCAGCTACCTAAGGATTACAATGTTGTTCCAGTACAGTCCTCTATTGAATTTGCATCTGAGCACAAATGAATGTTAATCTAACAAGAAAACCTCCTTCGAGCCGGATTTGAACCAGCGACCTAAGGATTTCAACCTTGCTCCACTACAGTCCTCCGCTCTACCAACTGAGCTATCGAAGGGTTGATAACAGCCGTTCCACTGCGTTTAACCGCACCCCCTCATTAGCCTTTTGTGAATTTAGAACGTGCTGGACACAAAAACTTAAACCCTCTAATCCACTCTAGAAATCACAGTTGGATTTTTCCAAAGAGGGTACTGGCAAATGCTTCAAGAACAAACTACTAAAACACTCACACACCTCATGGTAAGGAATGTGGATTTCAGCTCCAATACAAGAATGTGAGGATGAACACAATTCCGTTTTAAATGATTGTATATAATTACCATTTCACAACAAATTCAAAGTAAACTGACATAACAAACCCTCGTGTATTAAACTGGAGGATAAGCAGGTTTATGTGTGACATAAATGAACATTCTCAGTAAGTTACGTTAGACTTGTTTATGCCAAAAAAGGATTTCCATATTGACTAGTTCCCAAAATTTTGATCACGATACTGACACAGGGAGATTTGTAGAGCACAAAAGATCAACTAGGTGGAGACACAAATATGTGCGAAACTGTAGATGGATTAAAAAGTTTGGCGACGGAACATCCTTGAAGTAGATAGTTGTGGAAACATTAAATTTGCACCTGAGCACAAATGAATGTTAATCTAACAAAAAATGTTCCTTCGAGCCGGAATTGAACCAGCTACCTAAGGATTACAATGTTGTTCCAGTACAGTCCTCTATTGAATTTGCATCTGAGCACAAATGAATGTTAATCTAACAAGAAAACCTCCTTCGAGCCGGATTTGAACCAGCGA
Source organism: Ilyophis sp. 1 JC-2022 (assembly GCA_022702515.1). Lineage (NCBI taxonomy): Eukaryota > Metazoa > Chordata > Actinopteri > Anguilliformes > Synaphobranchidae > Ilyophis > Ilyophis sp. 1 JC-2022. The sequence goes on along the minus strand of CM040400.1, from coordinate 42,399,535 downwards.
CCTAAGGATTTCAACCTTGCTCCACTACAGTCCTCCGCTCTACCAACTGAGCTATCGAAGGGTTGATAACAGCCGTTCCACTGCGTTTAACCGCACCCCCTCATTAGCCTTTTGTGAATTTAGAACGTGCTGGACACAAAAACTTAAACCCTCTAATCCACTCTAGAAATCACAGTTGGATTTTTCCAAAGAGGGTACTGGCAAATGCTTCAAGAACAAACTACTAAAACACTCACACACCTCATGGTAAGGAATGTGGATTTCAGCTCCAATACAAGAATGTGAGGATGAACACAATTCCGTTTTAAATGATTGTATATAATTACCATTTCACAACAAATTCAAAGTAAACTGACATAACAAACCCTCGTGTATTAAACTGGAGGATAAGCAGGTTTATGTGTGACATAAATGAACATTCTCAGTAAGTTACGTTAGACTTGTTTATGCCAAAAAAGGATTTCCATATTGACTAGTTCCCAAAATTTTGATCACGATACTGACACAGGAAGATTTGTAGAGCACAAAAGATCAACTAGGTGGAGACACAAATATGTGCGAAACTGTAGATGGATTAAAAAGTTTGGCGACGGAACATCCTTGAAGTAGATAGTTGTGGAAACATTAAATTTGCACCTGAGCACAAATTAATGTTAATCTAACAAAAAATGTTCCTTCGAGCCGGAATTGAACCAGCTACCTAAGGATTACAATGTTGTTCCAGTACAGTCCTCTATTGAATTTGCATCTGAGCACAAATGAATGTTAATCTAACAAGAAAACCTCCTTCGAGCCGGATTTGAACCAGCGACCTAAGGATTTCAACCTTGCTCCACTACAGTCCTCCGCTCTACCAACTGAGCTATCGAAGGGTTGATAACAGCCGTTCCACTGCGTTTAACCGCACCCCCTCATTAGCCTTTTGTGAATTTAGAACGTGCTGGACACAAAAACTTAAACCCTCTAATCCACTCTAGAAATCACAGTTGGATTTTTCCAAAGAGGGTACTGGCAAATGCTTCAAGAACAAACTACTAAAACACTCACACACCTCATGGTAAGGAATGTGGATTTCAGCTCCAATACAAGAATGTGAGGATGAACACAATTCCGTTTTAAATGATTGTATATAATTACCATTTCACAACAAATTCAAAGTAAACTGACATAACAAACCCTCGTGTATTAAACTGGAGGATAAGCAGGTTTATGTGTGACATAAATGAACATTCTCAGTAAGTTACGTTAGACTTGTTTATGCCAAAAAAGGATTTCCATATTGACTAGTTCCCAAAATTTTGATCACGATACTGACACAGGGAGATTTGTAGAGCACAAAAGATCAACTAGGTGGAGACACAAATATGTGCGAAACTGTAGATGGATTAAAAAGTTTGGCGACGGAACATCCTTGAAGTAGATAGTTGTGGAAACATTAAATTTGCACCTGAGCACAAATGAATGTTAATCTAACAAAAAATGTTCCTTCGAGCCGGAATTGAACCAGCTACCTAAGGATTACAATGTTGTTCCAGTACAGTCCTCTATTGAATTTGCATCTGAGCACAAATGAATGTTAATCTAACAAGAAAAACTCCTTCGAGCCGGATTTGAACCAGCGACCTAAGGATTTCAACCTTGCTCCACTACAGTCCTCCGCTCTACCAACTGAGCTATCGAAGGGTTGATAACAGCCGTTCCACTGCGTTTAACCGCACCCCCTCATTAGCCTTTTGTGAATTTAGAACGTGCTGGACACAAAAACTTAAACCCTCTAATCCACTCTAGAAATCACAGTTGGATTTTTCCAAAGAGGGTACTGGCAAATGCTTCAAGAACAAACTACTAAAACACTCACACACCTCATGGTAAGGAATGTGGATTTCAGCTCCAATACAAGAATGTGAGGATGAACACAATTCCGTTTTAAATGATTGTATATAATTACCATTTCACAACAAATTCAAAGTAAACTGACATAACAAACCCTCGTGTATTAAACTGGAGGATAAGCAGGTTTATGTGTGACATAAATGAACATTCTCAGTAAGTTACGTTAGACTTGTTTATGCCAAAAAAGGATTTCCATATTGACTAGTTCCCAAAATTTTGATCACGATACTGACACAGGGAGATTTGTAGAGCACAAAAGATCAACTAGGTGGAGACACAAATATGTGCGAAACTGTAGATGGATTAAAAAGTTTGGCGACGGAACATCCTTGAAGTAGATAGTTGTGGAAACATTAAATTTGCACCTGAGCACAAATTAATGTTAATCTAACAAAAAATGTTCCTTCGAGCCGGAATTGAACCAGCTACCTAAGGATTACAATGTTGTTCCAGTACAGTCCTCTATTGAATTTGCATCTGAGCACAAATGAATGTTAATCTAACAAGAAAACCTCCTTCGAGCCGGATTTGAACCAGCGACCTAAGGATTTCAACCTTGCTCCACTACAGTCCTCCGCTCTACCAACTGAGCTATCGAAGGGTTGATAACAGCCGTTCCACTGCGTTTAACCGCACCCCCTCATTAGCCTTTTGTGAATTTAGAACGTGCTGGACACAAAAACTTAAACCCTCTAATCCACTCTAGAAATCACAGTTGGATTTTTCCAAAGAGGGTACTGGCAAATGCTTCAAGAACAAACTACTAAAACACTCACACACCTCATGGTAAGGAATGTGGATTTCAGCTCCAATACAAGAATGTGAGGATGAACACAATTCCGTTTTAAATGATTGTATATAATTACCATTTCACAACAAATTCAAAGTAAACTGACATAACAAACCCTCGTGTATTAAACTGGAGGATAAGCAGGTTTATGTGTGACATAAATGAACATTCTCAGTAAGTTACGTTAGACTTGTTTATGCCAAAAAAGGATTTCCATATTGACTAGTTCCCAAAATTTTGATCACGATACTGACACAGGGAGATTTGTAGAGCACAAAAGATCAACTAGGTGGAGACACAAATATGTGCGAAACTGTAGATGGATTAAAAAGTTTGGCGACGGAACATCCTTGAAGTAGATAGTTGTGGAAACAATAAATTTGCACCTGAGCACAAATGAATGTTAATCTAACAAAAAATGTTCCTTCGAGCCGGAATTGAACCAGCTACCTAAGGATTACAATGTTGTTCCAGTACAGTCCTCTATTGAATTTGCATCTGAGCACAAATGAATGTTAATCTAACAAGAAAACCTCCTTCGAGCCGGATTTGAACCAGCGACCTAAGGATTTCAACCTTGCTCCACTACAGTCCTCCGCTCTACCAACTGAGCTATCGAAGGGTTGATAACAGCCGTTCCACTGCGTTTAACCGCACCCCCTCATTAGCCTTTTGTGAATTTAGAACGTGCTGGACACAAAAACTTAAACCCTCTAATCCACTCTAGAAATCACAGTTGGATTTTTCCAAAGAGGGTACTGGCAAATGCTTCAAGAACAAACTACTAAAACACTCACACACCTCATGGTAAGGAATGTGGATTTCAGCTCCAATACAAGAATGTGAGGATGAACACAATTCCGTTTTAAATGATTGTATATAATTACCATTTCACAACAAATTCAAAGTAAACTGACATAACAAACCCTCGTGTATTAAACTGGAGGATAAGCAGGTTTATGTGTGACATAAATGAACATTCTCAGTAAGTTACGTTAGACTTGTTTATGCCAAAAAAGGATTTCCATATTGACTAGTTCCCAAAATTTTGATCACGATACTGACACAGGGAGATTTGTAGAGCACAAAAGATCAACTAGGTGGAGACACAAATATGTGCGAAACTGTAGATGGATTAAAAAGTTTGGCGACGGAACATCCTTGAAGTAGATAGTTGTGGAAACATTAAATTTGCACCTGAGCACAAATGAATGTTAATCTAACAAAAAATGTTCCTTCGAGCCGGAATTGAACCAGCTACCTAAGGATTACAATGTTGTTCCAGTACAGTCCTCTATTGAATTTGCATCTGAGCACAAATGAATGTTAATCTAACAAGAAAACCTCCTTCGAGCCGGATTTGAACCAGCGACCTAAGGATTTCAACCTTGCTCCACTACAGTCCTCCGCTCTACCAACTGAGCTATCGAAGGGTTGATAACAGCCGTTCCACTGCGTTTAACCGCACCCCCTCATTAGCCTTTTGTGAATTTAGAACGTGCTGGACACAAAAACTTAAACCCTCTAATCCACTCTAGAAATCACAGTTGGATTTTTCCAAAGAGGGTACTGGCAAATGCTTCAAGAACAAACTACTAAAACACTCACACACCTCATGGTAAGGAATGTGGATTTCAGCTCCAATACAAGAATGTGAGGATGAACACAATTCCGTTTTAAATGATTGTATATAATTACCATTTCACAACAAATTCAAAGTAAACTGACATAACAAACCCTCGTGTATTAAACTGGAGGATAAGCAGGTTTATGTGTGACATAAATGAACATTCTCAGTAAGTTACGTTAGACTTGTTTATGCCAAAAAAGGATTTCCATATTGACTAGTTCCCAAAATTTTGATCACGATACTGACACAGGGAGATTTGTAGAGCACAAAAGATCAACTAGGTGGAGACACAAATATGTGCGAAACTGTAGATGGATTAAAAAGTTTGGCGACGGAACATCCTTGAAGTAGATAGTTGTGGAAACATTAAATTTGCACCTGAGCACAAATTAATGTTAATCTAACAAAAAATGTTCCTTCGAGCCGGAATTGAACCAGCTACCTAAGGATTACAATGTTGTTCCAGTACAGTCCTCTATTGAATTTGCATCTGAGCACAAATGAATGTTAATCTAACAAGAAAACCTCCTTCGAGCCGGATTTGAACCAGCGACCTAAGGATTTCAACCTTGCTCCACTACAGTCCTCCGCTCTACCAACTGAGCTATCGAAGGGTTGATAACAGCCGTTCCACTGCGTTTAACCGCACCCCCTCATTAGCCTTTTGTGAATTTAGAACGTGCTGGACACAAAAACTTAAACCCTCTAATCCACTCTAGAAATCACAGTTGGATTTTTCCAAAGAGGGTACTGGCAAATGCTTCAAGAACAAACTACTAAAACACTCACACACCTCATGGTAAGGAATGTGGATTTCAGCTCCAATACAAGAATGTGAGGATGAACACAATTCCGTTTTAAATGATTGTATATAATTACCATTTCACAACAAATTCAAAGTAAACTGACATAACAAACCCTCGTGTATTAAACTGGAGGATAAGCAGGTTTATGTGTGACATAAATGAACATTCTCAGTAAGTTACGTTAGACTTGTTTATGCCAAAAAAGGATTTCCATATTGACTAGTTCCCAAAATTTTGATCACGATACTGACACAGGGAGATTTGTAGAGCACAAAAGATCAACTAGGTGGAGACACAAATATGTGCGAAACTGTAGATGGATTAAAAAGTTTGGCGACGGAACATCCTTGAAGTAGATAGTTGTGGAAACATTAAATTTGCACCTGAGCACAAATGAATGTTAATCTAACAAAAAATGTTCCTTCGAGCCGGAATTGAACCAGCTACCTAAGGATTACAATGTTGTTCCAGTACAGTCCTCTATTGAATTTGCATCTGAGCACAAATGAATGTTAATCTAACAAGAAAACCTCCTTCGAGCCGGATTTGAACCAGCGACCTAAGGATTTCAACCTTGCTCCACTACAGTCCTCCGCTCTACCAACTGAGCTATCGAAGGGCGGATAACAGCCTTTCCACTGCGTTTAACCGCACCCCCTCATTAGCCTTTTGTGAATTTAGAACGTGCTGGACACAAAAACTTAAACCCTCTAATCCACTCTAGAAATCACAGTTGGATTTTTCCAAAGAGGGTACTGGCAAATGCTTCAAGAACAAACTACTAAAACACTCACACACCTCATGGTAAGGAATGTGGATTTCAGCTCCAATACAAGAATGTGAGGATGAACACAATTCCGTTTTAAATGATTGTATATAATTACCATTTCACAACAAATTCAAAGTAAACTGACATAACAAACCCTCGTGTATTAAACTGGAGGATAAGCAGGTTTATGTGTGACATAAATGAACATTCTCAGTAAGTTACGTTAGACTTGTTTATGCCAAAAAAGGATTTCCATATTGACTAGTTCCCAAAATTTTGATCACGATACTGACACAGGGAGATTTGTAGAGCACAAAAGATCAACTAGGTGGAGACACAAATATGTGCGAAACTGTAGATGGATTAAAAAGTTTGGCGACGGAACATCCTTGAAGTAGATAGTTGTGGAAACATTAAATTTGCACCTGAGCACAAATGAATGTTAATCTAACAAAAAATGTTCCTTCGAGCCGGAATTGAACCAGCTACCTAAGGATTACAATGTTGTTCCAGTACAGTCCTCTATTGAATTTGCATCTGAGCACAAATGAATGTTAATCTAACAAGAAAACCTCCTTCGAGCCGGATTTGAACCAGCGACCTAAGGATTTCAACCTTGCTCCACTACAGTCCTCCGCTCTACCAACTGAGCTATCGAAGGGTTGATAACAGCCGTTCCACTGCGTTTAACCGCACCCCCTCATTAGCCTTTTGTGAATTTAGAACGTGCTGGACACAAAAACTTAAACCCTCTAATCCACTCTAGAAATCACAGTTGGATTTTTCCAAAGAGGGTACTGGCAAATGCTTCAAGAACAAACTACTAAAACACTCACACACCTCATGGTAAGGAATGTGGATTTCAGCTCCAATACAAGAATGTGAGGATGAACACAATTCCGTTTTAAATGATTGTATATAATTACCATTTCACAACAAATTCAAAGTAAACTGACATAACAAACCCTCGTGTATTAAACTGGAGGATAAGCAGGTTTATGTGTGACATAAATGAACATTCTCAGTAAGTTACGTTAGACTTGTTTATGCCAAAAAAGGATTTCCATATTGACTAGTTCCCAAAATTTTGATCACGATACTGACACAGGGAGATTTGTAGAGCACAAAAGATCAACTAGGTGGAGACACAAATATGTGCGAAACTGTAGATGGATTAAAAAGTTTGGCGACGGAACATCCTTGAAGTAGATAGTTGTGGAAACATTAAATTTGCACCTGAGCACAAATTAATGTTAATCTAACAAAAAATGTTCCTTCGAGCCGGAATTGAACCAGCTACCTAAGGATTACAATGTTGTTCCAGTACAGTCCTCTATTGAATTTGCATCTGAGCACAAATGAATGTTAATCTAACAAGAAAACCTCCTTCGAGCCGGATTTGAACCAGCGACCTAAGGATTTCAACCTTGCTCCACTACAGTCCTCCGCTCTACCAACTGAGCTATCGAAGGGTTGATAACAGCCGTTCCACTGCGTTTAACCGCACCCCCTCATTAGCCTTTTGTGAATTTAGAACGTGCTGGACACAAAAACTTAAACCCTCTAATCCACTCTAGAAATCACAGTTGGATTTTTCCAAAGAGGGTACTGGCAAATGCTTCAAGAACAAACTACTAAAACACTCACACACCTCATGGTAAGGAATGTGGATTTCAGCTCCAATACAAGAATGTGAGGATGAACACAATTCCGTTTTAAATGATTGTATATAATTACCATTTCACAACAAATTCAAAGTAAACTGACATAACAAACCCTCGTGTATTAAACTGGAGGATAAGCAGGTTTATGTGTGACATAAATGAACATTCTCAGTAAGTTACGTTAGACTTGTTTATGCCAAAAAAGGATTTCCATATTGACTAGTTCCCAAAATTTTGATCACGATACTGACACAGGGAGATTTGTAGAGCACAAAAGATCAACTAGGTGGAGACACAAATATGTGCGAAACTGTAGATGGATTAAAAAGTTTGGCGACGGAACATCCTTGAAGTAGATAGTTGTGGAAACAATAAATTTGCACCTGAGCACAAATGAATGTTAATCTAACAAAAAATGTTCCTTCGAGCCGGAATTGAACCAGCTACCTAAGGATTACAATGTTGTTCCAGTACAGTCCTCTATTGAATTTGCATCTGAGCACAAATGAATGTTAATCTAACAAGAAAACCTCCTTCGAGCCGGATTTGAACCAGCGACCTAAGGATTTCAACCTTGCTCCACTACAGTCCTCCGCTCTACCAACTGAGCTATCGAAGGGTTGATAACAGCCGTTCCACTGCGTTTAACCGCACCCCCTCATTAGCCTTTTGTGAATTTAGAACGTGCTGGACACAAAAACTTAAACCCTCTAATCCACTCTAGAAATCACAGTTGGATTTTTCCAAAGAGGGTACTGGCAAATGCTTCAAGAACAAACTACTAAAACACTCACACACCTCATGGTAAGGAATGTGGATTTCAGCTCCAATACAAGAATGTGAGGATGAACACAATTCCGTTTTAAATGATTGTATATAATTACCATTTCACAACAAATTCAAAGTAAACTGACATAACAAACCCTCGTGTATTAAACTGGAGGATAAGCAGGTTTATGTGTGACATAAATGAACATTCTCAGTAAGTTACGTTAGACTTGTTTATGCCAAAAAAGGATTTCCATATTGACTAGTTCCCAAAATTTTGATCACGATACTGACACAGGGAGATTTGTAGAGCACAAAAGATCAACTAGGTGGAGACACAAATATGTGCGAAACTGTAGATGGATTAAAAAGTTTGGCGACGGAACATCCTTGAAGTAGATAGTTGTGGAAACAATAAATTTGCACCTGAGCACAAATGAATGTTAATCTAACAAAAAATGTTCCTTCGAGCCGGAATTGAACCAGCTACCTAAGGATTACAATGTTGTTCCAGTACAGTCCTCTATTGAATTTGCATCTGAGCACAAATGAATGTTAATCTAACAAGAAAACCTCCTTCGAGCCGGATTTGAACCAGCGACCTAAGGATTTCAACCTTGCTCCACTACAGTCCTCCGCTCTACCAACTGAGCTATCGAAGGGTTGATAACAGCCGTTCCACTGCGTTTAACCGCACCCCCTCATTAGCCTTTTGTGAATTTAGAACGTGCTGGACACAAAAACTTAAACCCTCTAATCCACTCTAGAAATCACAGTTGGATTTTTCCAAAGAGGGTACTGGCAAATGCTTCAAGAACAAACTACTAAAACACTCACACACCTCATGGTAAGGAATGTGGATTTCAGCTCCAATACAAGAATGTGAGGATGAACACAATTCCGTTTTAAATGATTGTATATAATTACCATTTCACAACAAATTCAAAGTAAACTGACATAACAAACCCTCGTGTATTAAACTGGAGGATAAGCAGGTTTATGTGTGACATAAATGAACATTCTCAGTAAGTTACGTTAGACTTGTTTATGCCAAAAAAGGATTTCCATATTGACTAGTTCCCAAAATTTTGATCACGATACTGACACAGGGAGATTTGTAGAGCACAAAAGATCAACTAGGTGGAGACACAAATATGTGCGAAACTGTAGATGGATTAAAAAGTTTGGCGACGGAACATCCTTGAAGTAGATAGTTGTGGAAACAATAAATTTGCACCTGAGCACAAATGAATGTTAATCTAACAAAAAATGTTCCTTCGAGCCGGAATTGAACCAGCTACCTAAGGATTACAATGTTGTTCCAGTACAGTCCTCTATTGAATTTGCATCTGAGCACAAATGAATGTTAATCTAACAAGAAAACCTCCTTCGAGCCGGATTTGAACCAGCGACCTAAGGATTTCAACCTTGCTCCACTACAGTCCTCCGCTCTACCAACTGAGCTATCGAAGGGTTGATAACAGCCGTTCCACTGCGTTTAACCGCACCCCCTCATTAGCCTTTTGTGAATTTAGAACGTGCTGGACACAAAAACTTAAACCCTCTAATCCACTCTAGAAATCACAGTTGGATTTTTCCAAAGAGGGTACTGGCAAATGCTTCAAGAACAAACTACTAAAACACTCACACACCTCATGGTAAGGAATGTGGATTTCAGCTCCAATACAAGAATGTGAGGATGAACACAATTCCGTTTTAAATGATTGTATATAATTACCATTTCACAACAAATTCAAAGTAAACTGACATAACAAACCCTCGTGTATTAAACTGGAGGATAAGCAGGTTTATGTGTGACATAAATGAACATTCTCAGTAAGTTACGTTAGACTTGTTTATGCCAAAAAAGGATTTCCATATTGACTAGTTCCCAAAATTTTGATCACGATACTGACACAGGGAGATTTGTAGAGCACAAAAGATCAACTAGGTGGAGACACAAATATGTGCGAAACTGTAGATGGATTAAAAAGTTTGGCGACGGAACATCCTTGAAGTAGATAGTTGTGGAAACATTAAATTTGCACCTGAGCACAAATGAATGTTAATCTAACAAAAAATGTTCCTTCGAGCCGGAATTGAACCAGCTACCTAAGGATTACAATGTTGTTCCAGTACAGTCCTCTATTGAATTTGCATCTGAGCACAAATGAATGTTAATCTAACAAGAAAACCTCCTTCGAGCCGGATTTGAACCAGCGACCTAAGGATTTCAACCTTGCTCCACTACAGTCCTCCGCTCTACCAACTGAGCTATCGAAGGGTTGATAACAGCCTTTCCACTGCGTTTAACCGCACCCCCTCATTAGCCTTTTGTGAATTTAGAACGTGCTGGACACAAAAACTTAAACCCTCTAATCCACTCTAGAAATCACAGTTGGATTTTTCCAAAGAGGGTACTGGCAAATGCTTCAAGAACAAACTACTAAAACACTCACACACCTCATGGTAAGGAATGTGGATTTCAGCTCCAATACAAGAATGTGAGGATGAACACAATTCCGTTTTAAATGATTGTATATAATTACCATTTCACAACAAATTCAAAGTAAACTGACATAACAAACCCTCGTGTATTAAACTGGAGGATAAGCAGGTTTATGTGTGACATAAATGAACATTCTCAGTAAGTTACGTTAGACTTGTTTATGCCAAAAAAGGATTTCCATATTGACTAGTTCCCAAAATTTTGATCACGATACTGACACAGGGAGATTTGTAGAGCACAAAAGATCAACTAGGTGGAGACACAAATATGTGCGAAACTGTAGATGGATTAAAAAGTTTGGCGACGGAACATCCTTGAAGTAGATAGTTGTGGAAACATTAAATTTGCACCTGAGCACAAATGAATGTTAATCTAACAAAAAATGTTCCTTCGAGCCGGAATTGAACCAGCTACCTAAGGATTACAATGTTGTTCCAGTACAGTCCTCTATTGAATTTGCATCTGAGCACAAATGAATGTTAATCTAACAAGAAAACCTCCTTCGAGCCGGATTTGAACCAGCGACCTAAGGATTTCAACCTTGCTCCACTACAGTCCTCCGCTCTACCAACTGAGCTATCGAAGGGTTGATAACAGCCGTTCCACTGCGTTTAACCGCACCCCCTCATTAGCCTTTTGTGAATTTAGAACGTGCTGGACACAAAAACTTAAACCCTCTAATCCACTCTAGAAATCACAGTTGGATTTTTCCAAAGAGGGTACTGGCAAATGCTTCAAGAACAAACTACTAAAACACTCACACACCTCATGGTAAGGAATGTGGATTTCAGCTCCAATACAAGAATGTGAGGATGAACACAATTCCGTTTTAAATGATTGTATATAATTACCATTTCACAACAAATTCAAAGTAAACTGACATAACAAACCCTCGTGTATTAAACTGGAGGATAAGCAGGTTTATGTGTGACATAAATGAACATTCTCAGTAAGTTACGTTAGACTTGTTTATGCCAAAAAAGGATTTCCATATTGACTAGTTCCCAAAATTTTGATCACGATACTGACACAGGGAGATTTGTAGAGCACAAAAGATCAACTAGGTGGAGACACAAATATGTGCGAAACTGTAGATGGATTAAAAAGTTTGGCGACGGAACATCCTTGAAGTAGATAGTTGTGGAAACATTAAATTTGCACCTGAGCACAAATGAATGTTAATCTAACAAAAAATGTTCCTTCGAGCCGGAATTGAACCAGCTACCTAAGGATTACAATGTTGTTCCAGTACAGTCCTCTATTGAATTTGCATCTGAGCACAAATGAATGTTAATCTAACAAGAAAACCTCCTTCGAGCCGGATTTGAACCAGCGACCTAAGGATTTCAACCTTGCTCCACTACAGTCCTCCGCTCTACCAACTGAGCTATCGAAGGGTTGATAACAGCCTTTCCACTGCGTTTAACCGCACCCCCTCATTAGCCTTTTGTGAATTTAGAACGTGCTGGACACAAAAACTTAAACCCTCTAATCCACTCTAGAAATCACAGTTGGATTTTTCCAAAGAGGGTACTGGCAAATGCTTCAAGAACAAACTACTAAAACACTCACACACCTCATGGTAAGGAATGTGGATTTCAGCTCCAATACAAGAATGTGAGGATGAACACAATTCCGTTTTAAATGATTGTATATAATTACCATTTCACAACAAATTCAAAGTAAACTGACATAACAAACCCTCGTGTATTAAACTGGAGGATAAGCAGGTTTATGTGTGACATAAATGAACATTCTCAGTAAGTTACGTTAGACTTGTTTATGCCAAAAAAGGATTTCCATATTGACTAGTTCCCAAAATTTTGATCACGATACTGACACAGGGAGATTTGTAGAGCACAAAAGATCAACTAGGTGGAGACACAAATATGTGCGAAACTGTAGATGGATTAAAAAGTTTGGCGACGGAACATCCTTGAAGTAGATAGTTGTGGAAACATTAAATTTGCACCTGAGCACAAATGAATGTTAATCTAACAAAAAATGTTCCTTCGAGCCGGAATTGAACCAGCTACCTAAGGATTACAATGTTGTTCCAGTACAGTCCTCTATTGAATTTGCATCTGAGCACAAATGAATGTTAATCTAACAAGAAAACCTCCTTCGAGCCGGATTTGAACCAGCGACCTAAGGATTTCAACCTTGCTCCACTACAGTCCTCCGCTCTACCAACTGAGCTATCGAAGGGTTGATAACAGCCGTTCCACTGCGTTTAACCGCACCCCCTCATTAGCCTTTTGTGAATTTAGAACGTGCTGGACACAAAAACTTAAACCCTCTAATCCACTCTAGAAATCACAGTTGGATTTTTCCAAAGAGGGTACTGGCAAATGCTTCAAGAACAAACTACTAAAACACTCACACACCTCATGGTAAGGAATGTGGATTTCAGCTCCAATACAAGAATGTGAGGATGAACACAATTCCGTTTTAAATGATTGTATATAATTACCATTTCACAACAAATTCAAAGTAAACTGACATAACAAACCCTCGTGTATTAAACTGGAGGATAAGCAGGTTTATGTGTGACATAAATGAACATTCTCAGTAAGTTACGTTAGACTTGTTTATGCCAAAAAAGGATTTCCATATTGACTAGTTCCCAAAATTTTGATCACGATACTGACACAGGGAGATTTGTAGAGCACAAAAGATCAACTAGGTGGAGACACAAATATGTGCGAAACTGTAGATGGATTAAAAAGTTTGGCGACGGAACATCCTTGAAGTAGATAGTTGTGGAAACAATAAATTTGCACCTGAGCACAAATGAATGTTAATCTAACAAAAAATGTTCCTTCGAGCCGGAATTGAACCAGCTACCTAAGGATTACAATGTTGTTCCAGTACAGTCCTCTATTGAATTTGCATCTGAGCACAAATGAATGTTAATCTAACAAGAAAACCTCCTTCGAGCCGGATTTGAACCAGCGACCTAAGGATTTCAACCTTGCTCCACTACAGTCCTCCGCTCTACCAACTGAGCTATCGAAGGGTTGATAACAGCCGTTCCACTGCGTTTAACCGCACCCCCTCATTAGCCTTTTGTGAATTTAGAACGTGCTGGACACAAAAACTTAAACCCTCTAATCCACTCTAGAAATCACAGTTGGATTTTTCCAAAGAGGGTACTGGCAAATGCTTCAAGAACAAACTACTAAAACACTCACACACCTCATGGTAAGGAATGTGGATTTCAGCTCCAATACAAGAATGTGAGGATGAACACAATTCCGTTTTAAATGATTGTATATAATTACCATTTCACAACAAATTCAAAGTAAACTGACATAACAAACCCTCGTGTATTAAACTGGAGGATAAGCAGGTTTATGTGTGACATAAATGAACATTCTCAGTAAGTTACGTTAGACTTGTTTATGCCAAAAAAGGATTTCCATATTGACTAGTTCCCAAAATTTTGATCACGATACTGACACAGGGAGATTTGTAGAGCACAAAAGATCAACTAGGTGGAGACACAAATATGTGCGAAACTGTAGATGGATTAAAAAGTTTGGCGACGGAACATCCTTGAAGTAGATAGTTGTGGAAACATTAAATTTGCACCTGAGCACAAATGAATGTTAATCTAACAAAAAATGTTCCTTCGAGCCGGAATTGAACCAGCTACCTAAGGATTACAATGTTGTTCCAGTACAGTCCTCTATTGAATTTGCATCTGAGCACAAATGAATGTTAATCTAACAAGAAAACCTCCTTCGAGCCGGATTTGAACCAGCGACCTAAGGATTTCAACCTTGCTCCACTACAGTCCTCCGCTCTACCAACTGAGCTATCGAAGGGTTGATAACAGCCGTTCCACTGCGTTTAACCGCACCCCCTCATTAGCCTTTTGTGAATTTAGAACGTGCTGGACACAAAAACTTAAACCCTCTAATCCACTCTAGAAATCACAGTTGGATTTTTCCAAAGAGGGTACTGGCAAATGCTTCAAGAACAAACTACTAAAACACTCACACACCTCATGGTAAGGAATGTGGATTTCAGCTCCAATACAAGAATGTGAGGATGAACACAATTCCGTTTTAAATGATTGTATATAATTACCATTTCACAACAAATTCAAAGTAAACTGACATAACAAACCCTCGTGTATTAAACTGGAGGATAAGCAGGTTTATGTGTGACATAAATGAACATTCTCAGTAAGTTACGTTAGACTTGTTTATGCCAAAAAAGGATTTCCATATTGACTAGTTCCCAAAATTTTGATCACGATACTGACACAGGGAGATTTGTAGAGCACAAAAGATCAACTAGGTGGAGACACAAATATGTGCGAAACTGTAGATGGATTAAAAAGTTTGGCGACGGAACATCCTTGAAGTAGATAGTTGTGGAAACATTAAATTTGCACCTGAGCACAAATGAATGTTAATCTAACAAAAAATGTTCCTTCGAGCCGGAATTGAACCAGCTACCTAAGGATTACAATGTTGTTCCAGTACAGTCCTCTATTGAATTTGCATCTGAGCACAAATGAATGTTAATCTAACAAGAAAACCTCCTTCGAGCCGGATTTGAACCAGCGACCTAAGGATTTCAACCTTGCTCCACTACAGTCCTCCGCTCTACCAACTGAGCTATCGAAGGCGGATAACAGCCTTTCCACTGCGTTTAACCGCACCCCCTCATTAGCCTTTTGTGAATTTAGAACGTGCTGGACACAAAAACTTAAACCCTCTAATCCACTCTAGAAATCACAGTTGGATTTTTCCAAAGAGGGTACTGGCAAATGCTTCAAGAACAAACTACTAAAACACTCACACACCTCATGGTAAGGAATGTGGATTTCAGCTCCAATACAAGAATGTGAGGATGAACACAATTCCGTTTTAAATGATTGTATATAATTACCATTTCACAACAAATTCAAAGTAAACTGACATAACAAACCCTCGTGTATTAAACTGGAGGATAAGCAGGTTTATGTGTGACATAAATGAACATTCTCAGTAAGTTACGTTAGACTTGTTTATGCCAAAAAAGGATTTCCATATTGACTAGTTCCCAAAATTTTGATCACGATACTGACACAGGGAGATTTGTAGAGCACAAAAGATCAACTAGGTGGAGACACAAATATGTGCGAAACTGTAGATGGATTAAAAAGTTTGGCGACGGAACATCCTTGAAGTAGATAGTTGTGGAAACATTAAATTTGCACCTGAGCACAAATTAATGTTAATCTAACAAAAAATGTTCCTTCGAGCCGGAATTGAACCAGCTACCTAAGGATTACAATGTTGTTCCAGTACAGTCCTCTATTGAATTTGCATCTGAGCACAAATGAATGTTAATCTAACAAGAAAACCTCCTTCGAGCCGGATTTGAACCAGCGACCTAAGGATTTCAACCTTGCTCCACTACAGTCCTCCGCTCTACCAACTGAGCTATCGAAGGGTTGATAACAGCCGTTCCACTGCGTTTAACCGCACCCCCTCATTAGCCTTTTGTGAATTTAGAACGTGCTGGACACAAAAACTTAAACCCTCTAATCCACTCTAGAAATCACAGTTGGATTTTTCCAAAGAGGGTACTGGCAAATGCTTCAAGAACAAACTACTAAAACACTCACACACCTCATGGTAAGGAATGTGGATTTCAGCTCCAATACAAGAATGTGAGGATGAACACAATTCCGTTTTAAATGATTGTATATAATTACCATTTCACAACAAATTCAAAGTAAACTGACATAACAAACCCTCGTGTATTAAACTGGAGGATAAGCAGGTTTATGTGTGACATAAATGAACATTCTCAGTAAGTTACGTTAGACTTGTTTATGCCAAAAAAGGATTTCCATATTGACTAGTTCCCAAAATTTTGATCACGATACTGACACAGGGAGATTTGTAGAGCACAAAAGATCAACTAGGTGGAGACACAAATATGTGCGAAACTGTAGATGGATTAAAAAGTTTGGCGACGGAACATCCTTGAAGTAGATAGTTGTGGAAACAATTAAATTTGCACCTGAGCACAAATGAATGTTAATCTAACAAAAAATGTTCCTTCGAGCCGGAATTGAACCAGCTACCTAAGGATTACAATGTTGTTCCAGTACAGTCCTCTATTGAATTTGCATCTGAGCACAAATGAATGTTAATCTAACAAGAAAACCTCCTTCGAGCCGGATTTGAACCAGCGACCTAAGGATTTCAACCTTGCTCCACTACAGTCCTCCGCTCTACCAACTGAGCTATCGAAGGGTTGATAACAGCCTTTCCACTGCGTTTAACCGCACCCCCTCATTAGCCTTTTGTGAATTTAGAACGTGCTGGACACAAAAACTTAAACCCTCTAATCCACTCTAGAAATCACAGTTGGATTTTTCCAAAGAGGGTACTGGCAAATGCTTCAAGAACAAACTACTAAAACACTCACACACCTCATGGTAAGGAATGTGGATGTCAGCTCCAATACAAGAAGGTGAGTGTGAACACAACATAGACCTAAACACAGAGTATATTGTGGGTTACTGACCATATTAAAATATTAATTATCACTGCCCCCACACAAACCAAAGACTTTTTTAGAAACTTCTTTAGTACGATGACAGTTACTGAACAAATCTTTGAAACACTTCAGCATTTAAAAGTAAAACAAAGAACCCTTAAAAAGAAAGGTAAGGTTAACCATGATTATTTATTCCTGGGGAAACACGGGAATAATCAACAATAAAACTGAACCAAAGTAGCCACAGGGAGAAACACAGAGGTGTAAAGTCCACGGGTCAGAAACTAAAAGCCCTGCCATGTTTTCCTTTCCCCCATAATCAGTTTTACCTCCTGGCTGAAAAATTGTGTTAGAAAACAAAATACTGGGGACGGCTTTCTGAACCTGGATTTTATACCTCTGGAGAAACAGAACATTTCCTGTAGCTTGTCATCATACTCATGGAAAAATAATAATTTAATAAAACTGGATTTTTCTGTAATGTATCCTCTTCACCTGCATAGCTCAACTGATTATGATTATGCCAATTATGTAATGTTCCGTAGGGCTGCTGGCCCCAGCTGCCACGGGCACGATACCAGACCGTGGGGGCTGATCCACACACACAGACAGTACCTTATAACAGAGCAACCACCTAGCAGCCCCAATCGATTATTTTGCGATTGAAAAGTCAGTCTAAAAGCAATGCAGTTCTGTCAACATAATTGTCACACCAAAAAAAACAAAAAAACAAAAAACATAACAGGATCTGTCCTTTGTCGTCATTTTCATCAGCGGACGTGTCCTCCTATGTGTATATTAAACTCGTTATAAAAGGGACTCTTAAAATTTTTTTTTTTTTTTTTTTAAAAAGAACGCCGCTGTTCTTTTTCACCATGTCCCAGGGCGCTAACACGCCCTTCGGTTAACTTCAACTACTTTTGTTTCTTGGATGCGGCGATTCTGTTTTTTATGTAGAATTTCAAAGCGGTCCAGGTTCTGTTTTTCAGCACACGGGGCTCAGACTGGAGACAACTGACACAGTCGCGCTTCCCGGGCAGCCTGCGTGTCCTGATGAACTTCATCAGCTGTCTCTCCACGGCCTCCACCTCTCCTTTCTCCCACTTCCTCTTGGAACCACCTGTTCAAAGCACTAATATTAATAAAGGGGAACTCTAGCCGAAAAAATAAATCATCATTTAATTTGTTGGTCCTCAGCTTACAAATAATCTCTCTCTTTAATATAAGCACATTTTGTTTTCATGTTACTGTACCGTATTGGTATTTGGGACGCGGAATTCTCCGTTTCGGACTTGTTTTTGGAGGACCAACGTAATCAGGATCCTCAGATGCTGCTGCTTCATCAGCCGACTCCTCAGCATCATCATCCTCACTTGTTGGTTCTAATAAAAAGTAAAAGAAAACCCTTTCGTACACATCAGACATTTAATACCAGTATGGGCAAATTAACACACGCAGCTTGTCCTAAAATGTTCAACCTGTATCATTACTTGAGCGGTTTTAGATTTAAAACAATTTTACTTCACAGCCATTTAACGTTTTCAGCTCTGACAGAAGACAGAAGAAAGGATTAAACATACAAAAGTGTTAAACGACCTAAGAACATGCTGGCTTTTCTCCACAGATGATTACAACTGTACCTCTTGGATCAATCTTGTCGTCATCCACGCCACTGAACTCCGAGGGTATCTCTTCTTCCATCGCTAATAACGCCTTGGCCAGTTGTGCCAATTGCAAATGGTCATCAATGGTGGCGGCTGCGGCAGCTTTTATTAGGAGTCCATGTTTGCCGCTCGCTTCAAAGTCGCGGCCGAACAGGTCCACCAGCACCCCGCTCTCCTTCAGACTGATGATGTTCAAAATGGTGGCAACGTGCTTTCGGAGTTTCGCCGACGATATCGCGTCTGTGTTCTCGGCGCCGCATTCCTCTGCAAATTGGCGGATGCAGGCCCCACCCTCGTAGCAGGAGACCCCCCCGGGCCTGGCAAACATGTGACGGTTTTCACGCGGGACTTCGCACGCCTCACGGTTTAGAAGCAGAAGATCCATCGCCGCCACCAAAGACGGCTTCAGCAGAACCAGGACCTTCTCCCCACCTCTCCCGCGAAGCTCCACCCTGGCGAAGTGCCGACACAGCTTCCTCTCCAGTTGGGGAATGGAGTCGTCATCGCAGAGGGGTTCGCCCAGGGTCACGTCTCTGGACGTAAATGCTGTCAACGGCATTGCGGACACCACTCCCCGCCTCCCCCGGTTGAACAGGACAACCTGCGACAAGACGACCCTAGTGAGGACGCCGTAGCTTAGCCTCGTTGGATCCAGCCGAACCAGGCTCTGGAGGTCCTCCAGCTTTTTCTCCAGGTGCGAGTTCAACAATTTCACATCCTGCGTGAACCTCAGCTGCAGCGGTGGGTCCAACTTGGCCTCCCTAAGAAAGACTCGGGGGCCCGCGGGGATCAGATCCCCCCACCCATCACGGAGCAGCTCTTTGAAATCGCTAGTGGACTGCACCAGGTCGAAATCCCCCTTGGCCAAGGTGTCCTCTTCCACCATGCAGCAGAGTTCATGTAGGCCGTAGGCCATCCGTCGCGCCAGAGAAGGAATTCTGTACAAATTTGCCTCGTCGTCGAAACCGGCCATGTCTCTTACGGCCGTCATGATGTATGGAAAATTTGAGGGGATCAAGAGGTCCTCCACGTTCCTCAGTGGCGTACTTTTCCTCACCTCAATGAGCAGCTTGGCGACCGTTCTGAGCCTTTGTCTAATGTATTCTTGTGTCCTGCCGTCTTTGCCCAATCTGCTCAGCATATTTTCTCCCAGCTGTAAAATACACGTCTCCTCCATCACTGTGGTGAAAATCTCGTCGTCGGCCATACTGAACAACAGCTTCTTCAGCTCCTCACTAATGTCGGGGGGCGAGGGACCGGAGAGCGCCCAGAAGGATCGCATGCTTACCCTTCCCCGCAGGTTTACCCATTTTGACGCATCATCATCTCCGCCATCCTTTGGTTTCTGTTTGCAGGTCTTCATATGCTTCCACAGAAAAAGCCTGGCATACAATCCCTTGCAGTGCAGGCAGTACCTCAAATTGCGGAGGTCCGGTTTAGGGCCGTATCGGCGACAGACGACCATCTCCCCGGTCCCTGTCCTGGCCACTGTGGAGTTGTGGGCGTAGTCCCCCCGGTTTCTGAGCTGGCTCAATCTCAATTGCCTCTCTTTGGAGTTTTTGGGAAAGCGCACCGTGTTCACCACATCCGGCTCGCTGAGGTGGACGGTCTCCAGATGGCGGGAAATTTTCAAGTATCCCTTCTGGCAGTAGACGCAGTAGTGCTTCTTGTCGTAAACTCTCCTTCTGCTTCGCGAAATGGGCTTGCTGAAGTTGGTCGGCCGTTGGTGGTCCAATGCCCTTTCGCCGGCCCGCATCCGCTTTTGACCACGGATGACTGGCTCGGGAAGCCTGGTTTTTGGCGACCGAGTTCTGTATGGGTGCAGGTCTCTGTCCAGAAGATTGCTCACTGGACTGCCGGCTTCAGAGTCTACCTCAAAGTCTTCATCTCCGTGATCCGAAGAGTCATTTTTTCCCAAAGACTGTGAGGTGAACAAAATAAAATGTTATAAATTTGCTGCTCTTAATGGATCTCTATGCTATAACCACTCTGCATTTGAACTGATCTCTATGAGAATTGGGGGGTGAGACTAGATTCAGCTGTAAATTGCACTGGTACAGTATGGAACACATGGCTGGCTAAATGGCTGTAAGTCATCAAGGGTCTGAACTATCGAACGAGCCCCAAACCATCACTCTGTTGCCAGATATGGAGTAGATGTGGATGGATCACTGCAAGGGTTATTTCTCCTGAGAAAAAAGTCAGGAGAAACAACCCTTAAAGGGATCCATCCACATCTACTCCATATCTGGCCGCAGAGTGATGGTTTGGGGCTCGTTTGATACGTTAGACCCTTGATGACGTACAACCATTTCACCAGTCATGTGTTCCATACTGTACCAGCGTAATTTACAGCTGAATCTAGTCTCACCCCCCAATTATCATAGAGATCAGTTCAAATGCAGAGAGGTTATAGTATCGCTTGTAACAGTACCTGAAAATAAGATATAGTCTTTTGATATTGATTGGTCACAGACTTCAGGAAGTAACAGCATGCAAAGGATATGCAACCAAATATTAAATATGATACTTTAAAAATATGTTAAAGCAAAGGGTATGAATACTTATGTAAATTAGAGATTTCAGTTTTCTATTTTTAATACATTTGCTAAAATTTCTAAAAACATGTTTTCACTTTGTCATTATGGGCTATTTTGTGTAGAATTTTGAGACAAACTCAATCTATTGTAGAATATGTCTGTAATGTAATAAAACGTGGAGAAGGTGAAAGGGGTGGGCAGACTTTCCGGCTTGACTATGTATAATATTGAGGGGAAAAAAGAAAAAAAAACTAGTTTCCCAACCTGGCTTCCTGGAATAGAATTGCCTACCTGAGTTTTGAAAGGGTGTGGTTCTCCTCCTGAGAGACTGTTGACTGGACAGCCAGCTTCAGAGTTTGCCTCGCAGTCTTCATATCCGGGATCCAAATAGTCATAATTTCCCAAAGACTGTGTGAGATGAACAAAATAAAATGTTACACAGATGAAAAATTGGAAGAAAAAAAAAATATATATAATAATAATATATTTTTAAACAATATTATGTAAAAACAGGGCTGTTTCCAGGGATGGGCTGTATTTCAAATATATTTATCTGAAATATGCATGGCATTTATATTTCAAAATGTAACAGGGGTTGCCTGCATCTTTTTTGTTTTATGTCCTCCATCTTCAGAGCAACCTGCTCTCTACCATTTTTTTTATAAAAGATGCATTTATTTTGAGATATTTCATATTTTGTAACAAGATACACTTTTTAGCATATTTTAAAGTGCTTGACATACACAAAAAAAACGATAAAAAAGATAAAAAATTACTTGATAACTACCAGTCTGGTTCATGTTACACAGCGATAATCTAACTCAAAGTGGTGTGTTGGAACTCTATAGTCCCACCAGATACACCTGGGTTCTCTATTCTTTAACAACAGCAGGCATGGCATTTCCAGCACTATATCACAGCACAGAATGTCCACCGTCAGAGCACTGTACTGTCATGCCACTTAATGAACCTTCACAAGACACACTTTCAGGCACCTCTTCCAGGCCAAAGTTCTTTAGAACAAGATGATAAACTGTGAAATAAAAGAGATGCCAAAACAGTGAAAGGGCATGATTCTGGGTGGTAACAGGAGTTTACGTTTTGTAAAATAGCAGTCAATTTCCACTGCCAGGAACTGGCGGGGTGTGCTTTCATGTGTAGAGAGAGAGAGAGAGAGACTGAGAGGTTTGCATCTAGCTAAACAGTGGCTACAATGGGTTCTTTGTCAGACAGTTGCTTAAAACAGTGGTTCCCAAACCTCTCCTCGGGAACCCCCAGCCAGATCCAGATATTTGACGTGCTCCACCTCAAGCACACCCTGATACAACTTTTCAAACCCCAAGTGCGTGATTAGCCTCATCAGTGTGCCTGTGGGGGAACACATCGCAGCCTGGCTCCAGCTGCAGGAACCCGAGGAGAGGTCTGCCAACCATTGGCTCAAAACAGAAACAGACACATTTGTGATGCTGGAAACCATTTAATTTTGCTACTAAACTAACAAATTTTTTCTGATGATACATTATGATTATGCCACAACTGCACATACACATGAGACAACAGTTTCAGCCTGCAAAGATCAGTTAACACAGGGGTGCAGAACTCCAGAGCTGACTTTTGTTCCAACCAGTTACCCTGGTTTAGCTTTCCAAGCAGCTGTCCACACAAATGCTGCTCGACTCCGATACTGGACAACAGTAAAGTGATTAATTAAGATAAGTGCAGTCTCCAGTTGCATCTGAGGCTTAAAGAAAGGTCAAATCAAGATGCGATTGAAGTAAATTAAATAATCAGAGCACAAGTTCACATGAAATCCTGGACTGGATTCTTTCTAAACCCAGCATCCTGGAATGGAATTTCCCACCCCTGTATTCAGGATCAGTCCAGACCAATGGCTAAAAATTCACTTTCATCACGATAACATGCTCATAACATTTAGGTACCTAATTATTAAAACTCTCAACTTTTTGCTCTTAATCTTTTGAGATTACCACAATCAATAAACAAGTTTTCATTTATTACGATTCTTGAAAAGATAATGGAGGAAAAAAAAAAAAAAAACAGAAGACATTGATCAGTTGGCAGGATCAGTTAATGAAGAAACCAATTTAAAAACAAAAGTCAAACAATTGTAAAACACACTTAAAACGGAGAAATCTGGCACTCAAATCCAAATCTGGCCCTGGATTTCTTTTCTCCCAGGTAAGTAACTGAACAATTAGCAATACAGACTTCACACCTGACACCCAGGTAAAAGGAGGGTGGAAAAGCAGCCATTCGCAGACCGCGAGAAGTGTGATTTGAGTAACAGGGATTTAGTCTTAAGTAACCACCAGACAGCAATAGCACTACAGTTCTGCATCGTGTACTGCATAGGTGTCAAACTCCCGGCCCGCGGGCCAAATCCGGCCCGCCACGTCATTTTTTGTGGCCCGCGAGAACTTAATTATCTGACGCGGAATCCGGCCCGCACGTCATTTTATGCGGCCCGCGAGAACTGAAGTATCTGACGCGTGTATCTACGTGGCTGGTTAACGGGGATTTACTTTTACGAAATAACAAACAAACGCAGAAGCGGACCCACACCCGCGGTACATACGTTAAATAAAACGTTAAACGAAGTTTGTATAAAAATTTAAAAAAAGGCGATATTGATTACAATCGAGGTCCGCGAAAATTGTTGATTGCACCCCCCCCCCCCGTCAACAATTACAATCGAGGTCCGCGAAAATCCCAAGTATGGTTATATTTATAGTCTTAAGAGTTACAACCGGCCCTTTGAAGGCAACCACAATGCTAATTTGGCCCGGGGTGAAAATGAGTTTGACACCCCTGGTGTACTGAAAGCACTCTCCACTGGTCTTAAGACACTGGATAGTTTCAGCGCATTTTATGAAATCAGCAGTCACGCACATTTTTGTGAAGCTCGACTCCAAGGTCTCTGGCTCACAGATCCCAAGCTGAACATCTGCCTAAAATAAAATATTGATATGAAATAACATATAGAATATGACATCAGGGACAAAGAGTCAACCACACATCTGTCCTTCAGACTGCTGACTGCAGCTACCTTAAGTTCTGTTTAGACCATCTGTAGGACAGGGGCTGTGTCTGAATCAACGCCCTAGCACAATGGACAAGAAAGTTCTTAAGTAGGTGAAATGTTCTCTAAATGTAGTGTACTTAAAATCTCCGGATGATATACCTACGTATTTCCGGGTTTTCACTGATAATAGTATGGAGGACATTTTTTGTATATTGCCTGTTGTATACTAAACGGTACACAGCATGCTAGTACACAGGATACAGTAGATAAGGCTCTGATTCTGACACAACCCTGGTCTAAGAAGTGGAAAATGTCACAGGACAACTGTAAACCTGCCATGAACCTGAATTTTTTGAACAAAAAAATTCACCTTTGAATGACTGAAGGCCAGGGGCCCAGTTTACAGATCATGTTGGAAAATTTCTAATTAAAAACGATATGATTTCCAACTGATCATCCAGCAGAGAACTGTGATTTTCCAGAGTTGCTAAACTGCTTACATCAATATTTTGACAACCAGCAGAGGCACATCATAGCCACCAGAGTGACAACTGATGGTAGACAGTACAATAACCTACAACATAACATTAGGTGCCATAGTTTATGAAAGAGGCAGATTCAGGATGGAGTGCTGTAAGTAGCAGATGGGTTTGAGGATGTAGTATAGGTGGGGCTCATAGATTCAGGGTGTGGCGTTTAGTTCAGCCAAAATATAGCGTGAAAAGAGATGTTTTCAATCTCCAACGGATCATGAAAAATGATACATTTGCAAGAAGGAAAAGTACATTTTAGGACGGATGGGTATATTTTCTAAGATATTTGACCTTCGTCAAGAATGACTTACATGCCTATATTTTTATTTAACCAGAAAACATCTTGATGTTTTTTTAACGAATATGGACCCCTGAACGAACTTGGTCAGGGCAGGGCTGTGCCATCCGGCAGGCTGTAGGCAGAAAAAATGGCAGTGTTGTATTTCTCGCCACTTCCTCTGATGTCATTTCCTTGTTAGCCCCATGGCAGACGGTCAGTTTGACGCCGAGTGCACTCTCTTCTGTTTTGCTGTCCTTCCTAGCGGCTCGCTCAACTCTTCCCTTAGCGCTCAGCCGTCTTTACACACGACCCCTCCCCATTCTCTTAACTGTAGCTTTTCTCAGTAACGGTCTGCAGTGGTATTGTCTGTTGCTTTGCAAGCGGAAGAGGGTAGCCTCCCGGAGCCGACGCCCAAGCACGCCCCCTGAGCTTCCTGCACACGCTCAGAATGCTGTACACATGTACGTCCACGCATCCGAGGACTCGCGACTCGTTGCCATGGACGCTGGAGTCCGGCTCCTCGCTTCCACAATCCTCCTGCTCCTCTCTCTCCTCCTCTTTTGAGCCAGCCGCCATTGACTCCTCCTCCGCTCTATCGCGTCCATGCTCATTTCGCTGATGGGACGGTGGTCCACAAACCCCTTGGCCTTTCTTACGCGATAACTAAAAAAGGGGGAAAAAACAAGATACCGTTATAACACGGCCTGAAATTAAGATTTTAATTAACGTGACTTTGGTGCTGTAACACTCTCAAGCTGTCCAGAGAGGCCAATAAAAGTCATAGATGGTTTCTTGCACGCTTGGGTGAAGAATAAAAATGAAGATTTTATTAAGAAAACAAATGCATTTCGGCAAGATGCCCGCCCACCTTTTGTCTGAACTCCTCCTCCCATCTCAAAGAAGGAATCCTGTTGGATTGCGGTCTGTAAGATTTTGACTGAGGCGAGATTTTTCTAATTTTATTGTTTTGCATATTAGAAGCACTTTGCCTCTAAAGTGTAGCCCTGATGAAGGCATTATCAATAAAATCTTCATATTTCTTCTTCACCCAAGTGTGGAAGAAACCTGCTTTCATACTGAAATTAAGATTTATCAAGAAGAACAAAATCTAATTAAAACATGCAAGTAAGTTCGAGCAGCCAAAACAACACCAGCCTGAAAGAATAACAATATATATGCAGTTTTCTTTTCCTGTTTAGATTGTATTAATCAGTTATCATAACATTTTATAAATATCAAGAAGCTAGTTCAAAAAGTTGTCAATTTGACTCCCAGCTAGCTAAAGAAATAAATGTTTTTAATTGGCAAATGTATCCATGGAAACGGTACCTCTCTCTCCTTTTCGCAAGTTTCTCGGCTCTTGCGACGGGATCGTTGTTTATCCGAGCTCTATAACGTGCCATTTTTTCTTTACTGGATAAACGCATCTGTAAAGATGAAAAGGATATGATAAAACGCTGAAGCTAGACACATTATTTCTTGATAAAGACTAAAAACAGTTTGATTAATAGGATCTTGTCCTGAAGTCAGAATTTGTAAGGGACATTGATTGAGTGGTACCCCTAGGAGGGTGGGAACCATTCTGGCCATTACCTGGGATCAGGCAGGGCAAAAATCATCAGCGCACATATAGCTCCCCACATCCTGAATCAACTGCCGCAGTCAACCAGCCATTTTAGTCCATATAGGACAATGCGGACTAAAACAACTGGCTTATCGGGCCAGTTGATTCAAGACAATTCACATGGCTAATTATTACCAAAAACCTGTAAGTAATAAAATTTAATTTGTTGTAGTTTTGACAGACAGTACGACAAAAGGTTATGTTGAAATACATTGCAAATGATAAATGACATAATACATATTCAGCATTCAAATATGTGATAGTAACACATTACAGTGAGATGAGAAGTCCCTTACGCTGCCACTATGGTATGTTCAGTGGACACCATACAAGCAGTTATCACCCGATTCATAGCATCATGGGTAAAAGTAAACTGCCATTTTAGTTGATTTGTTAGGGGGAGCGTGGGTATCTGAGATTTTGGAGCAGGGTTATCAGATTGGCATTTTTTGAAGAAACATTTGACAGACTTCATGGAGATCTGGCAACCCTGCTTTGGAGCAAACGGGTAACTGCAGTAGTGAAACAGACTTCCCCCAAATGATTCTCCCCCCAATGGTCTTCCTCTAAAATATGTGCTTTACTGATACAAAACAGACATGGCAAAACCGGAATTTCTGGTTGCACAAAATTTTGGTTACGTCTGACTGACAGTTTAAATTCAACAGCCAACCGTCTATTCACCTATGTGAAGTTGTGAACAAGGTTGGGTAAATTTAGTAAATATTTCAGAAATACTTACTAACCTTTCAGATTAGTCAGAGGCTCCTTCGCAGGGGGTCTTTATCATGGCATATCCTGTCGCATGGGCATCGTTCATGCGATAAGGTCCAAAAATGGCATTTTCGTAAAAAAATTACGGAAGGTTTTTTTCAAAGACGCAATAATTATTAAACAGAATGCATTAACCCGATAAGGTTAATAAAGCGTTTATGTGGGCCAGTAAAGGTAAGGTTTTGGCAGGAATTTTAAATGTCCTCACTAAGAAAAAAAAAAAATGGAAACATTTTTTCTTTGCATTTTTTATTTCCTTGGGGCAATAATAACAACAATCAATGGTCATTTTTTTTTTAAATATAGGCCTCTACCAAACAGTTGAGATGTCCCTGAATGGAAAAAGTGCATTTTGAAGAATCTGCATATATGTTTATGTATTAAACTGAAAGAAAAGACATTTCTGTTAATATATATCTCTTTCTATGAACATAACCATGCATAAAACTTGAAAATTCAAACGTATAGCAAATGTATCAAAATACACTGCTCAAAGAAACTAAGAGAACACTTCTTAAACTTCTGGGATAACGATCTGTCCAGTTAGGAAGCATAAACGATTGTGAATCAATTTCACCTGCTTTGGTGCAAATGAAAGTGACAACAGATGGACAGGAGAGACAACAGCAAGACAACCCCAAAAAAGGAAATGGTTTTGCAGGTGGTGGCCACAGACCATTTCTCTCTCCTTATATTTCCTGACTGATTTTTCTCTAGTTTTGCATTTTGCTAGTGCCCTTGTCACTACTGGTCCCATGAGGCAGTACCTGCACCCCATTCAGGCTGCACAGGTAGTCCAGCTCCTCCAGGATGGCACATCCATACGTGCCGTCGCAAAAAGGTTTGCTGTGTCTCCCAGCAGTCTCAAGAGCGTGGAGGAGATACCGGGAGACGGGCCATTACACGAGGAGAGCTGGACAGGGCCGTAGAAGGGCAGCAACCCAGCGGCAGGACCGGAATCTGCTCCTTTGTGCGAGGAGAAACAGGAGGAGCACTGCCAGAGCCCTACAAAATGACCTCCAGCGGGCTACTCGTGTGCATGTTTCTGACCAAACTGTCAGAAACAGACTCCATGAGGGTGGGATGAGGGCCTGACGTCCTGTAGTGGGACCTGTGCTCACAGCGCAGCACCATGCAGCTCAATTGGCATTTGCAAGAGAACACCAGAATTGGCAGGTTCGCCATCTGTTTGTTCTCTTCACAGATGAGAGCAGGTTCACACTGAGGACATGGGACAGACGTGAAAGAGTCTGGAGACGCCGTGGCAAATGTTATGCTGCCTGCAACATCATCCAGCATGACCGTTTTGGTTTAATTGACTTGGTGTTATACTGTGATGATTAAGTGTTCCCTTAATTTTTTTGAGCAGTGTACATTTACAAGTACCAAAAATTTTTAGAAAAAGTTTTTGAAGAAATAAATCAGACTTCATTTCTGGTGGTATGCTGTGAAGCATTGCTGGTATGCATTCAAACACAGAAAAACCATGCATTTCTGATACTTCCATCTGGACACACCCTTTGGACAGAGGTTGGACCGCCTCCGCTTGTCACAGTGAAGTGGAAAATATCCAGTCGCCATAACGCACATCTGGTTGTGGTTGTGAGGGTCTTGGGGTGTAGTGTTTCTTCTGAGACGACATGTGTGGTGGAGAGGATGATGACTGGCTTGTTGACTTGCTTCAAACTGTGGGCGACTGCCAGGCAGAACCTTTTGAGAGGCATTGGTTTCTCGTTCAGTATGCCACAGTCCCTCTTGTAGACCAGCCAGGAATTTGAGATGCACTGGTCAAGGATGTATATGAACAGGGGAAAGTACCATCACCTTGACTTGGCTGGGGTCTTGTACATGTGTACCAACATGTCAGAAAGATCAATGCCTCCCATATGCCGATTGTAGGCAGGAATGAGTGATGGGCACAGGACGGAAATCTTTGCGTGGGCCACTTTGTTCCGCCGTTTGACAGTTGAAAGAGGCAAGATCCCACAGGCATTGCTCAGAAGGTCGACACATTTGTTATCAAACCATTTCACTGCGATCACCCCATCAGCAGACCTGTAGTCAAAAGTTCCACATCCTTTCTTCATCAGCTCTTTGTCCGTCATCAAGGGAGCTCCACCGATGCGGTTTGATCGGACAGTGCCGATGCACTTGACACCCAGTTTTGCGTGCAGGTGCTGGACCAATTTGAAACTGGTGAAGTAGTTGTCACAGAAGACGACTGAAAGCCGTGGCAGTGTTATGGTTTTGCATAATGTTGTCACCAGTTTGGCCCCTAGAGGTAGCACCTGCTCCTGCTCACTTAGGGCAACATTGAAAAATGTGGATGCCCCGTGACAGAGCAGGTCATGGATGATGCCAGATGAACTGGCTCGGCAGAACAATTTTAAGCCCCACTTGTCTGGCTTGTTGGAAATATATTGGCAGAGAGTGCCAGCCCTTGTGCCTTTATATGCCACCATGACCTCATCCACACTGTGCTTGTAAGTGGATGGGATCAGGAGACACTGCTCACGCAGCATCTCAAAAAGGGGGCGGATTTTGTAAAAACGGTCTGGACTGTCATTGTACTGATGATTATCATTAAAATTAGTATACCGGCGTAACAGCGTGAATCTTTTCCTCGGCATGATATCAGCTATCATGTTTAAACGTGACTCGTGGTGCCAGTAGTCCTCCATGGCTGGGAAGTTGAAAACTTGCCAGGAAATCTTCAATCTCTTCAGGGCTTGATTGGATCCCCCAACCCCTGGGCAGAGTACAAATTGGTATGTTGAGCGATATGTTCAATCATCCTGTCAGTGAAGAGCATTTTGAAGTACTGGAAAGGTGTTTACAGCACCAGTGGGTTCAAATCTTAAATAAGAAACCTGGAATGGTTCAATGTCCTCATACTTCCAGATTCTCACATACCCCTTTTCAACCAAGTTCGAGGACCGGTTCGGAGCCGATGCCTAATTTCTAACCAGTTCTTCACGTTTCGACAGCAAAAAAAACGGCTCTTAACCAGAAAAGCTGGTTCCAGAGTGGCACCAACACTTAGCTGGTCCAGAACCAAAAACCGTTTACGTCAGGGGCTGGGAGTGGGATTATTATAAGAGGCTCAGGCTAGCTTCAGACAAAGCGAGGAGTAGGAGTAAGAAATCTCGCATTGATGCACGAGACTGCTGTAACGGTAGTTCAAACTTTCAATTAGCCTTCGGTTGCTAGCTAATTTATGCCCCAATGTTAAGTCAATGGACAATTCATTTCCGGTATCGTAGAATTATAAAGGTTTATTTAAAAACTGTACAATAAACAGAAATGTCATCTGTCAAATGTCATATGTCACGCCCGACATATCGCTATGTCTACTTTAGCGATTAGAGTTAGAATTTGAGCTAGGTCGTTGGGAAAAAAAGTCTTAATGCTAATTTTTTTAATGTACTTATAAAAACAGCTTAACAAATCTTTCCCATATTTGTTTTATGTTGAGATATTGATGATGAGTTGATCTGCCAAATGGCTTGGTAATTTGGATTAAAACGGCTTTAAAATTGACGGGCGAAATCTGGGTTTTAACATGTAATGTATGTAACGTTAGGCTCGCAAAGCCAGGAGCAACACTAGAGATGCAATGTAGTCCGCCATTGTTGTTGCTGTGCTTGAAGTTGGCGCTAGCATTGCTGGGAAAGTGGAGATGTATACAGACGTATTGTATACAGACGTATACAGTGACGTAATGACGTGGCTCTCTAGCCCGTGGAAAAGCAAAACGGTTCTTAGAAGGTTCGCAAGTTGAACCAACTGCTAACCAGCACTAGCATCAGCCCAGAACCAGAACTAGGTTCATGTTGGTGGAAAAGGGGTATCAGTGCCTTTGTTTCGGCTTGAGGGTGAACTAGGGTCAGGGGGTCATCTGGCTCTGCCAAATAAACTGTTTTTAGAGTGTTTTTCCCTTTTCTCCTCTTCTTACAGGGCAGTGGTTTAGAAGATGGGCTTGTTGAGGCAACCTCCTCCTCATCCGGGGATTCAAAAGAAGTGTCCCCAGTCTCTTCTGCTTGTGTGAGCTGATAATCAGGATCCTCTATTTGGTTGTCGTCACTCAGATCTGCATCAGAGTCCTGAAGATTTTCTGGTATAATGGCCAGAAAAGTGCGTGGCACCGTAAAATGCTTTAGTGTCCATCTATTATTTGTAAAACAGAAAGAAAAAAAATCTAAATTACAAACTATGGACTGTTATAATGCTAGTAATATGTTAGTATGTCAACTTGTTACCATGGAATTAGTAGTATTACCAGTACTAGTATTATTTCCACGTATTTATTCTAGATATTTACCACAGTACTTTGAAAACATCTCAGAAATGGTGAAAAATCCTACCGATATAATTTTTTCATCAAATATATAATGAAATAACATTAAATATATGATATTAACAACAGTGAATGTTCATAAGTTTTTTAATTTCAGAAAAATAGTAACTTTTTTATTGTAGCATCACTACCTTTACCACAAAATGACAATTGAACAGTTTGGTCGAACATGTTTTTAGACAGTAAAAAATCATACTTATAAAATGATTTCAGCATATATATAAAATGGAATAACATTAAATGTATCATATTAACAACAATTAATGATCAGAAGCTTTTTTTATTTCGTAGCAAATAGTCCATTTTAATTACAGTAGCTTAGCTTCACTACCTTTGCCATAAAATGACAAACCGTTTGGTAGAGCATGTTTTTAGAAAATTATCTGACCCTTATTAGACTTTTTAATTTTTTTTATCAAGTTACGTAATTCTGTTCAGTAAGACCTCTGAAACTATAATATGTCCAAAAAATATGCTTACCTTAAGATTCCACAAAACAGAGTCCACATGTCAGGAGTGACTTTTTTATTGCTTACTTCCTGTAAGGAGACTAGGGCCACATTTAAATCAGCACTCTTCCACACTGTCGAGTAGCCTTGGTGAGTAGATGGGGCGACAAAGTCGTAGAGTACACAAATTATTTTTTGAAATTGCAGTACTTCAAACACCCGGATAACACACTTTCTTCCAGGGTTTCGCTGAGTACATTCGGTAGCACACTTCAAAAAGTACACAAACATTTTGGTCACATAAATATGACGTGAGCTTTGTTTTAAAAAAATTAGGCGCAGCTTTGCTGATGTTTTCCTTCAAATACAACAAAAACAACACGTGCAAGAGTGGGGTACAGGGTTGCCAGATCTTGTAAAACTTTCCAGCGAAATGGCGACTCAAAACTAGCTCAAATTATAGGCTATTTTTAACTGCAACCATTTTATCATGTTTTTACTTTTTAAAATAAGTGCGTGCTTTGCGACTTTTCATTTTTACCCGTGACTGCACTTTGAAAGTATCCCAATTTAGCTGTAAAACCACGGACATGGCGACACTGGTAGGCAGTCTTATGAACTGCTTACGATACTTCCACAGTGCGGTTGGAAAATAGTATGGCGCATAAACAGTGAACATTAAACAGCACACTTCTGCCAGTGCACTGTACGCAGGAGACAGGGCGCAGTAGATAGGGCTCTGATTCAGACACAGTGCACTGTACGCAGGAGACAGGGCGCAGTAGATAGGGCTCTGATTCAGACACAGTGCACTGTACGCAGGAGACAGGGCGCAGTAGATAGGGCTCTGATTCAGACACAGCCTAATTGAAAAGGCATGCCATTTAAAAACACACAATTATTTTTTGCCATAACATACCTAAACCGAGTGGTAGAGATGGCTCAATAAACCCTAACCCTAAGTTCAACACATTTTTCAGTAAGATAGTGACTCAAAATGAGCTCTATCAAGCAGTTGAGCAGAACGTTAAAGGGTTAAATTTAGTTTTAGTCTTTTAAAAATTTAAAATTTCATTTCAGTCATATTTTAGTAATTTATTTAAACTATGTTTTAATTTAAAATCAGCAGTACTTAATTTTAGTCACAGATATTTTTTTTGTCACATTGTAGTCAGAAGACTTAATGCTGTTCTTAGCACGCCGTTTAAATAGTTTCATCGTAAATGAACATCAATCAAACTGATTTCATCAGTGTTTCATCGTAAATGAACATCAATCAAACTACGTATTAACTTTACACATTACACACCAAAAACGTAGTAACCATTTTTTGCAGTAATTACGCAAGAATAAAAGCAACTGGACCAACCCAACATACTCTTTTATAGCTTCAGGAGTCACCTTTAATTTTTGCACAATTTCAATGCACATAAAACAACAAATAAATCTAAACTAAAAAACAAATAGCCTAAATCAACACTGATGGAGCATCGATTCAAACCGGCAGACATTCTGTTAAATGATGAATATAAACACAAACAGATCTTTAAAGCTGCAGTAGGTACGTCTGGAGGAAATGTGAAGAACCAACAAGAATTTGAAAAGATACAAGTCAAAACTTTCCCCTGTTTCACTCAAGGCTTCTCTCCTCTCTCCCATCCTTCTAAGCCCCTCCCACCAAATGATGCTCCAGACACGCACGGGCGAATGCACGCGCTCCAAACACACTCTACTGAGCTTGAGCAGAGGCAGGCACAACTGCCAGTGATGCCAACTTAGCAATTTTGTTGCTAGATTTACCAACTTTTCAGACTACCCAGGCAACATTTTTCAAAAAGCACCTAGCAACAAATTTAGCAACTTTTAAAATGTATTTGGAACTTTTAGCAACTTTTGAAAAGTGACTCAAATGCTAAAATGCACACATTTTCCCTCTAAATGACACAAAAACTATTTTCTCTGTCCCAACACACGGTCTGTCTGCCTGGCTGCAAAAGTGCATTGTGAGTGACGGCTCAGCTCAATAGCCAAGCTCAAGCAGTTGTTGGCTGACTGCAGCAGCAGTAGCATGCATTCGACGAGACAAAAACTTAATTTATTTGGTCAAATCATTTAAACACATTCTGTTCTGAGTACAATTGTTTGGTTAGGAAGTCACAATAAAAAAAAAGACTATTTAAAAATTTTCTCCACAAAGTAGCATTAACAATCTGAAAAAGGCTAAGCCTTCAGTAACGCTACTACCACTAGATGCTAGCGCACTCACTGCAAACAAAAATTAAGCTAGTCTTTCTTAATAATAATGTATAATAATTCAATGTGTTGTTTAAAAATTAAAATATCTGATCATAAAAAATGCGTTGTTTATATTACTTTTACAAATAAAAATGTGATAATAAACAATCTAAACAAACACATTTCAAATCTTTTTTGTCACCGAAATGGGGAGTCAATTTGAGTTACATCGTTGTGCATTCTACGTAATAATGCAGTTTTACGTCATCGCGCAATGACGTCATTTAGCAACTTTTAGCAACAAATCGACCTGCCCGTAGCAACTTCCCCTGAAAATGAGTTGGAAACACTGACTACTGCACCACTGCGCTGCCGGCCAACGGAGTCTGTTCTAGACAGCTTGCAAGTCTGTCCTTTCTGATTCACAGGAGACGACACTGACCATAATAAGCGTGACCATTGAACATACGAATGTGACTGAATAACATTATAAATCTTTATTATTTCAATGCTTACAGTAAAAGCTAATACTAGTCTAGACTGATGGCAACAAAGCTAGCTAATGGGACCCAGTTAGTGACAATGTTATAGCTTATGCGTTGTAAGACATATCAATTGGAAGTTTGTTAGTGTTTTCCACAGCAGCTAAGTCAGGCACTTTCCATTCGACTTTTTTTCCTCTCTGCCGGGGTCTTCCGTTTCTTACTACGCTTGGCAGTATACGCCGTTGTCGGTAAAGGCGGAATTGGCAGTTCGTTTTCTTTGTTTGAGGCTTTCTTTGGTACGTTTAGCCTGTCCTCGGCCTTCATCATGTTCACGTAATCTTCGTCCTCCACCTTCCTCGCTGATAGGCTTCTTCGGTTTTGCGTTTACCGTTTCTGGAATCTGAAGGATAAAAATATTTTCAGATTAAAATTATACCGTCTTTTCAATTGATAAATTCCTACTATGCTACTAGCTGTTATCACATCCAAGGCAGTAACGTTGGATTTTGACTGCCATACCAGGTTAACAACCACTGGTTAGAAGATACTCTTATTCCACCAAATCTTATAAATATTTTTTTTTTGCACACATAAAAAAACACAAGAGTGAAAACCATAGCAAGGACAGTACAGGGTAGGTAATAAACCCGTGGATGCTTAAGGCCTCGATATACTCCAGTTTCGTACGTGCACGTATGTACGTACGCGAACGCTACCCAAGCGGCATTGTTCACATACTCCACTGCGTACTTTATGTCTAAATGGATGTTTAAAAGTTATGTCCACTAGGAGCCAGGTCAGCGACAAAACAATGGGTGTTTCTCAATACCAAGTCCGCACAAGTACAGACTTGCGGACTTGTGAAGCACGTAGTGTCAAGTGTCCCTACAAAAGGACACTTGCAGAAACACGTTCTTGTGAATAGGGTGACGTCATATAACGGGCCAAATTCTGCTCCAAAGCAAAGAACGCAAAGCAGCGAGGATTCTCAAAGATCCCGGAAAT
Organism: Ilyophis sp. 1 JC-2022; assembly: GCA_022702515.1. NCBI lineage: Eukaryota > Metazoa > Chordata > Actinopteri > Anguilliformes > Synaphobranchidae > Ilyophis > Ilyophis sp. 1 JC-2022. The sequence continues at coordinate 42,363,207 of CM040400.1, read as the reverse complement.
GTACTTGATCTTCCCTAAATGGCGAGGATGCATCGGAAGCAAATTCGCCTAACAAGTACGTGGACTTGGATATCCCATCATTCATTGCGCGAAGCGATGACATACGACACGGGGGAAGCTTATACACTGGACTTTCAGAAAAAGTTGCTGCCTGGTTTGTAGCATAAATCGGTTTGTAGCCATTTTCTAGTCTATGGTTTGTATTGCGAAACCACAGTCCAAACGTCAGAAGCACGCATTGCATCTCAAACAGGCTACACAGAGCTCTGAAGCAACGGTACACAAATGTGTAGGCTACATTCCAATGCAATCAGCTCTATATAAAGTGGTAGTCGCCAATGTTAATGCTATACTGTGTTTGTAAAAGAAAATGCTAAAAAATATAAATTATTTATCACATTACTGTTCACATTTGACTTTCATATGTTCGCGTAAAACTCTACTTTATTTAATCTTGTTTTGGTGCGTCATTCCTCCTGCACTCAAGAAGATGGCACCGATTCACCAAAAAGCTGATAACAGTAGCGGCCGTCTATGTTACAAAGTCAGCTAGGTTATTACTTGTATATTGCTTTTACAACAACATATTAACGGTTAGCTAATCATCGCGATGTAGTCTTTGTGCTTTTGACATAAAATCTATATGAAAATATTAACGACATGTGTTCTAAGTTTTTCACTGGGAAATTGATAAAGTAGGCTACATCACAGCAAAAAGAGATGCACTGACGATGAGTGTAACACTAATATAAGATGTTTGGTTTCATCCTACGGTTTTCCGTCATGTAGCTTTGAGCACTTTCCCCCATACTATGCTTCATTGATACAGCCTTAAATTCTGTTAATTTCACTCTGCTTTTTGTGATGAACTTTTCCGCCTTCATTTAGCTTTTAGGTAGCCTATTAAAACATGGCTATTGTCAATTTGTCAGCAGTTGAACAATGAATGGTTAATTAATTTGGTCGCGAAAAGTATGGATCGACATCCCTGGGCCATCTAGGCAAGGCCACACTTTTAGTTATGTCCCTATGGTGCAGTCTCATCTGCAATCACACAATGGGATATCCAAGTCCGTTCTCGCCAATGTTGCCAGAAGTCTGAATTAATTCCCCCAAAGAAATTCAGAAAACCCACCCATCTTCAATTGACTCCCATACAATTCATCCCCCCATTCCTCCTTTTAAAATACACCATTGATTACTTTTAAGTGACACCATTTTTTAAGAGTCACCTACATTTAGGGGTTAATCCCCCCAGTCTGGAAACTCTGGGAGAGGGTGCATACGATGCACCCTCGCGTTCTTGGAGCAGAACTTGGCCGTTAAATATTGCGTCACACAGGTTCACAAGTCCAGACATTGAGAAACACCCATTGTCTACCTGACCGGAAGGAAAAAATTCACCGCCATTGTGTACTACTTCTTCTTCGCTGTTTCCATCTCGCAGAATGTCAGAGGATCTTTGGTATACTGCCCCATGATTTCTGTTGGTATTGCACCTCGCATATGCGTACACTCAAGGCCTAGGGAGACGTGCACAAAGGACGCACCAAACGAACGCAGGATACGTGCGGCAGCCACCCTGTGTATGCGTACACGTACTTAGCGTGAAGTTTATTACAGCCTTTATCCAGTTTCGTCCCTTTTTCATTTATATATTAGCCTAATTGTGGTATGAAAAGGTTTCCATTACCCTACTGCAGCAAGTGAAGTTGGCCACCCATGTTTATTAAAAAAAAAAAAAAAAAAAAAAAAAAACTTTTATATTATCATTCGTTTGTGCCAATTTGTGTGATAAAAATGATTGATTGTGGCATTGCGGTTCTTGACATATTAAACAGGACAGTCTATAGGCTTAGTCTTTATTAGGTCTATGGCCGGAAGTGATAGTGACTTATTGTGACTCATAACTGCACTCACTGTGGAGAAATAGACAACGTCTCTCCCTCCAGTTCGTGTGTCTGTGTATATGTGTGTGCGTGTATATGTTTGTGTACATTTGCATGTGTGTGCGTGTGCATATGTTTGTGTGTGTGCGTGCATGCGAATGTGCATCACACAAAGAGGTGGAGGAGGAATGGAGGGACACACTGGTTGGATTCCAATCGCTTATTTTATCCGTCCTCTTCTTCTCGGTCCTCGTCTGACCCGGAAAACGATTGAGGCTCGCCATCTTTAAGGACATTCCAAACCGCTAAATGCTCCTCGGAGGAGCGAGGAGTGGGGAGTGGGGAACGAAGAGGATCCCAGAGGATGATTCAGTGAGGAAACTCTCCACACCACTCTCCACGTCGCAGACACACCCCTATACAAATTTTACCGTTCCTTCGCCTTTATTATAAAGCGCTAATCTATAATGACACTAGTCTTTATAACTAACAAAAGCACCGTTTATTCATGAAAAAGAGGCTAAAAAACATTATAGTTTAGCACGTGAGCATAATGTGACGCGGACGCTTGATTGAGCAAGGACGTTCCATTTGCCTCATGCACGTTGCCTCTTATCCTCAATCCTCATATCTGATCCTTACATCCTTTCCTTGCGTCCTCCGTTGGGCGGAGCTAAGGAGAGGAAATGATGCGAGTAAAAGATGCAAGGGGTAAAAATAAGTGATTGGAATCGTCCCACTTGTGTCCCACTTGTGTCCCACTTGTGTCCCACTTGTGTCCCACTTGTGTCCCACTTGTGTCCCACTTGTGTCCCACTTGTGTCCCACTTGTGTCCCACTTGTGTCCCAACCAGTCGATCACATCCAGTTTCATGTTTTATGTTTCTTTGATTGGGGAGAGGGGTCGGGCAGGAATAAGTAGCCTAGGGATGCACAGGTTCACGTTTATTTAATCTTTAATATGTCAAGAATCATAACGGCATAAACAATAACTTTTGTGGCAAAAATCAGCAGAAACGCAGCACAAACGAATGACAAACTAATTTTCCTTTGAAATGGGATGCCACATCATCATCATCATTTTGGCTGCGATGGGTCATTTTATCAACTGCTTAGCTAGATCAAGTATGAAGCTGCTGTCTTTAACTGAAGTACAGCAGACTTCAGCTATGAATCGATTACAGAATGAAACTAAAATTGACTTGTTTTTCACACAACAGACCAGGCTGACGCTGGTCAAAAACATTGTTCACACGACAGTCAGCTACTTAGCTAGTCTAGCTTTAACGTTACTTGTTCAAGTTTTGAATCAATCGGAGCCTGTTCATTCCCACTAATAACAATAGGAAGGTTGATATTTACCTTGGCGTAAACTTCTGGGTGACGGTGCTTGAGGTGTCGTTTGAGATTGGTCGTATTCTTCCCTCTCATCTGATGTCCGCATGGCTTCTCTGCCGAGCTCACAAGACATTCCGTCTTTTCCTCTTTTGTGTTGAAAGTGAAGTGCCTCCATAAATCGGGTCTCCTCTTCCTTCCAACTCTGTGAAAAACCGGCTGTGCGGAGCCCAGCTTCTATTCAGTGTGTGTGTGAGTGTGGGTGTGTTTCTGTGTGCAAATTTAACATTAGTCCACAAGTTAATAAAAGCGGGAGTTCAGGATTCAGGAACACTGCCCGTCTGTTGTCCAATGACAAGGTTGCATTTAGACCGCTAGGATTTTGAGGTACGGATGCATGCATTTGATTGGATAAAAGGGAGTAGGAAAAAAAACGGTTTTGTGGAATGTGTACCTGCATCTGGGGGATTCTTGCGATGCAGAAGGTCGTTCTTCTATCACTTACATTTTTGTACGTTTTATATTTTCCCCATCAGAGATGAAATAAAAGAAGATAGTCGTAGTATTTTTTTTAAATGGAGCCATTTACTAACGTCATTGTCATAAAAAAAGCTTCTTTGACAAACAATTTTCATCGGAATTTCCTTTGACAAAATTAACACCGCTCCCAAGACAAACAATTGGAACTTCAAAGGTAAGAATCAGGGTGTGAAATTAACATCAGCCACCAGACAAATGCTGGTAAAATTTTGATTGTGGCTGGTAAGATTTTCTACTCTAGAAGCCACTTTGTCAGGTAACCAACCAGGTTGTGTTATATTGTAAAAGGTAATGTGGCTGGTAAAATGTTGAAAATGGCTGGTGATTTTTAGAATCCACAAGCCACTCTGGCCAGTGGGTGAAAAAGTTAATTTCATGCCCTGGTAGGAAGGCTGGGCCTGGAGCAGGGTATCTGGTAGGTCTACAGAATCTTTGCTGTCGGATTAAACTGACAGATGACCGTTTCAGGGCTTACATTGAATATCAGCGTAAATGTAGCCTTTATAAATGACATACCAGAGCTTCCTAAAAACAGCCTGAGCTCAAAGCTACATTTAATGACTGCAATAATTCCAGAAGCAGTAATGTAGAGTGCTCCTATGCGCTCCAATGACTAGAATAAAAATTGTAAAGACGGGCGCGTTAGCGTACCTTTTTCACATACGAGGCCCTGTGCAGCTCGGCAGAGAAGTCCAGATTCATCTGTAACAAATCACTGTTGATCAGTGGTCATGCAGAGACGAGCTCATTCAAAACACAAGGTGGGAATAAATACCCTTAGTCATCACCAAGTACATCGTCCTCAAGCCCTTTTGAAGCACGCTTAACACCACAACACATTTACAAAGTATTCCTGACCAAATGGAATTGTTTGCAAAGAACAAAATAGCGTTACGTAAAATGGCCTTTTCACATACAACTTTTTCCACAGAAGAATTATATTTCTTCTGATTAATAAGAACCAATATGGTTTTAAAAAATTATGTCATTGTGTTACGGAGGCCTTTGCGCAGCCAACAAACCGGCCTCAGACTCGACAACCCTATCACTCAAATCATGGTGCTAGAGGGCCGAGAAAGGCTGGTAGTCAGGTGTGAAGACAGTCTGGCCAATCAGTAGCACTATTTTTTCGGTTAATTAACTGGGAGAAAAAAAAAACCAGGGACAGATTTGGATTTGAGGGCCAGATTTGAGCATCCATGGTCGATAGCAGTGGCTCACAAACCTCTCCTTGGGTACCCCCAGCTAGATCAAGGGCTTGATCAGTTCAACCAGGTGTGCTTGCTTGAGGTGGAACACATCAAATACCTGGATCCGGCTGGGGGTACCAGAAGAGAGGTTTGGGAAGCAGTGGTCTATAGGATCTGTGGCACTGCATCTTGCCAACTTGAAAGGCATTCATGTACCTGCACATCTCTTCGCTCGCCCCGTCCTCCACGCTGAACCGTTCCCGAGCCGCCGGCTTCGCTCCACACACACTTCAACCGGGGCAGAGCGGGGGTGAGAGGCTGCCGGGGGAGAGCGGGGGTGAGAGGCCGCCTCTCCGGCTCCTGCTTCAGTTCTGCCTGCAGCCCCTTTTCTGGATCTCCTGCAGGGCAGGGCTGCATGTGCTGCAGCTCCTCCTCCTCCTCCTCCTCCTCCTCCTCCTCACAGAGGGGTCCTGCATCATCGTCGTCATCAGCTGTAGCTGACCCCGATGTGCCTGCACAAAAAAACCACAAACAAGAATGACACAACTCTGATGCTTCAGACTACAGATGCTACAAACACACCAGATGCTGAATCTCATTTTCACAAGATTAAAAGTTCCTTCACTAAGTCAAAACATTCCCAATAAATAACCAAACAATTTACACGGGAGTACATTTATTTGGTTTCTATAGTAACACAGCACCGGACACTGCAGTTACCAAACAAAACCTCCTGTGGTTGAGAAACAGAGAGGACTGAAGCAACACAGGAGTAGAGTATCTGGTGAGTCTAAAGAGTCTATATTCACATTTTGCATTCATTACTAGAATACAGTATTAAGCAAATTGCACACACCATCATAACAGGAACATGTAACGCTTCAGTATTGGCACGATGACCAATACAACATGGAAAAGTTTTGGTAAAAGTCTAGAACCAGAAACATTCCCTTTTCAAATTTCCTATTGACAAACATGGCCGGAAATGATCAAATACAAACATAACATTATTACTCATGGGATATTACCACATGTATTCTCCCAACAAATCTTCTGTTCCACCTGTGATGGGCTCCTCCCTGGATCCTCTTCCAGCCTATCCTCGCTGAGCAGCAGAGATTCAGACCAATCCTGCTCCCCGTCTACAGGCTGACAAACAGGAAGTGTGAAGCTTCTGTGCATCTGAAGCACTGAACACCAGCCAATCACCAGCTTTCTAAGCATTCAGCAAAAAGACTCTAAACCTTAATCACAGTTTCTTTGGTCTTACTTGACAGAAAAGAGCAACTTTTTCATGCCACCCTACAGGGATGAGGGCCAGTTGGAAATATGGGAGCTAGTTAGCTCGCTTCTCAGCGCCAACACTGGAGCTAGCCATGTAAATAACAGCAAACTATATAGCTTATTAGCATTTTCACCAGGGGGCGATTGAAGGAGACATCCAGTTGGAGAATTGATTGACAGCTCTTTTAATTTATTCATCTTATAAATAGCTGCCACTCGTGGTCCTTGATGGTGAAGCAAAGTGGAAATTAATAAAATAATAAATACATTACATGATTTTTAAATCACAATGTAAATCATAACACATCTCTTTAGATTGATCAACTTACCTTATAATTTACTTCCACATTGACTCATTCATTTACTTCCAAATGCATTTCCACTTTCTATTATTAATGTACCATTTTATCCATTTCCCTTTTTACTTCCATATTTATCTGTGTTCATTAATTTGTAGCACTTCTCCATAACAGAAATGTTCTGGGTGTCTTAAAATTAAAATTAAGCAAACATCTTTTCAAGGCTCGGTCTGTGTTATGCTATCAATAGGTTTAAATTTTTAATTTCATCATGAGCTGAGAGACTAAATGCGTGGCTACATCTAAAAAAAAAAAAATGATAATAGGTCAACAGACAACGTTAATCTGAACACCTAAGAATTGAGACAGCAAAGCATTTTCCTACGTCCGAGTTGGTTTTCGTACAGTCAGGTCCTTTGAATTTGGCCCCTCAGCTGATCACAATGATATAGTCAGTCACTACCTGACTGGTGGCTACCTGAGCATACCTCGCATTTGATGGTTGTAGGCTGTAAACGAGCATCTTCCGTTTTCATTGAAACGGAATCGCCATCCCGGGTTTGACTGCTTTCAAACCGCCCCCTGGTTACTTTCGTAGCGGTCAGACAATTCACATTCTCTGAAAAACAAGAGACAACTAAGGTTAAAACCAGAGGTGATACTGTCTTCAGTGTAAATGTTTGTTTGATACTAATTGTTTTACCGTTTTAATTAAGTTTAAATAATCTTAATAATTAGCTAAACTGTGCTGGCTGCCTGTATACCCGCACAGTACGTGTTATCAGTCAGTCTTTTCATTTGGACATTGTTTTGTAATGTTGGGTATTTTTAATAGTCAGTTATGTATTCTGCATCTATAGGCTTACACTACTTACACATGTTAGATTCTCTCATGAGCTGTATATACAGTCAAGCCGGAAAGTCTGCACACCCCTTTCACCTTCTCCACGTTTAATTACGTTACAGACATATTCTACAATAGATTGAGTTCATTTTTTGTCTCAAAATTCTACATAACATAGCCCATAATGACAAAGTGAAAAAAGTTTTAGACATTTGTGCTAATTTATTAAAAATCTAAATGTTAAATATCATATGTACACAAGTGTGCACATCCTTTGATATGACACCCAAAAGTGAGCTGAGGTGCATTTTGTTTCCACTGATACTGCTTGAGATGTTTCAACAACTTAATTGGAGTCCACCTGTGATAAATTCAATTGATTGGACATGATTGGGGATTGCCAACACCTGCCTATATAAGGTCCCACAGTTGACAGTGCATGTCAGAGCAAACTCCAAGCCATGGGGTCAAAGGAATTATCTACAGCCCTCAGAAACAGGATTTTGTAAAGGCATAGATCTAGAGAAGGGTACGGAAAAATCTCTGCAGCTTTACAGGTGCCAAAGAGCACAGTGGCCACCATCATTCGTAAATGGAAGAAGTTTGGAACCACCAAGAATCTTCCTAGACCTGGCCGCCAGGCCAAACTGAGCAATCGGGGAAGACGGGCCTTGGCCAGGGAGGTGAGCAGGAACCCGAGGGTCACTCTGACAGAGCTCCAGCGTATCCTTGTGGAGATGAGAACCTTTCAGAAGATCAACCATCCAGGCAGCACTCCACCAATCAGGCCTTTATGGTAGAGTGGCCAGACGGAAGCCCCTCCTTAGTAAAAAGCACATCACAGCCCGCTTGGAGTTTGCCAAAAGGCACCTAGAGGACACTCAAACCATGAGAATCAAGATTCTCTGGTCTGATGAAACGAAAATGGAACGTTTTGGCATGAATACCAAGCGTCACGTCTGGAGAAAACCAGGCACCGCTCATCACCTGGCTAATACCATCCCTACAGTGAAGCATGGCGGTGGCAGCATCATGATGTGGGGATGTTTTTCAGCAGTGGGAACGGGGCGACTAGTCCTGATAGAGGAAAGATGAATGCAGCTAAGTACACCAAGATCCTTGAAGAAAACCTGCTCCAGAGCGCTCTGGACCTCAGACTGGGGCGAAGGTTTACCTTCCAACATGACAACGACCCGAAGCACACAGCCAAGAGAAAAAAGGAATGGCTTCGGAGAAAGTCTGTGCATGTCTTTGAGTGGCCCAGCCAGAGCCCAGACCTGAATCCAATTGAACATATGTGGAAAGAGCTGAAAATGGCTGTGTACCGACGCTCCCCATCCAACCTGACGGAGCTTGCAAGGATATGCCAAGAGGAATGGGCAAAAATGTCCAGAAACAAGTGTGCCAAGCTCGTAGCTTCTTTCCCAAGACGCCTTGAAGCTGTCATCGCTGCCAAAAGTGCAGCAATCAAGTATTAGGCTAAGGGTGTGTACAGATATGTAACCCCTAAATAACCTATTTTTGTCAGTAAAATAAAATTGCATATTTTCTAAAAACCTGTTTTCACTTTGTCATTATTGGCTATTGTGTGTAGATGTTTGAGGCAAAAAATTAACTCAATCTATTGTAGTATAAGTCCGTAACGTAATAAAACGTGGAGAAGGTGAAAGGGTTGTGCAGACTTTCCGGCTTGACTGTATGAAGCGATTTCACAGACACAGATTGAGCTCAATCCAGGACAAACCAGGCCCAACAGTGAACCTCTGATGAGGTGGAATGTACAACGCTGGGAACATTAAAGTGAAGAAAATTGCCATGTACTTCCCTGCGCAAATAAAAGTAATTTGTTTTTTAATTTTGTGCACAAATTTGTTTACATTCACGCCACTAAGCATTTCTCCTTCAATGAGATAATCCACCACCAGACAGGGTGTGACCATTACACTGACACAACTTTTGCTGGGGACAATAGCAACTTTTGCTGTTATAGCGCACTACTACTATTAGCTATTATAATTATTATTGTTGTTATTAGTAGCCTAATAGGCTAACGTTACTTCTATTTCGCTGGCTTAGCCTAAAACCTGCACGGTTGTTTTTGTCTGGCCAAATTACCAACTGTATTTTAACAAATAATATTTTATGAAGGTTCTCACACTGTTAGAAAATATATCATAAAAAACTTGGCATGAGATTTCCATTGAAAATTTGTTTAAGAATCTGCACACATACAACGATGATACCCACAACTTTTTTGTTAGTGGATGATATTTTGCACTTGCAAATATAATAGGCTACTGTAACGTTATAGCGCTCCGATTTATCCACATTCCACTACAAAAAATTTGCATATGGTTAAAATGTTTTAGCGTTACTTACAGCAATATAGTTAGCCATAAATTGACAATTGGATAACTTATTTGACTTTGGCTACCTGTGGGGAAAAAAAACCTGCTGCACACATAAGCATGTCCACCGACGCCTCACGTTTTATTGCTCGGATCCACTTTTCTTGTGTTATGGGCTCCGTTTGGCGCTTCGGAATCGTATAAAACTGCAATTCTGGGTTTATTTTACCTTGTTTGTAGTGCATCCCACCAAACAACAACTTTTAGGCATTTTATGCTGTTAGCTAACAGCTAACATCGAAATGATAAGAAGGCACCAGCACGTCAAGTCAAATGGACGGCGATTAGTGGTGTGTCGTTCGCGAACGAGCCGGCTCTTTTAGGTAAACGTTTGGAGCCGACTCGCATATCTGAAGAGTCGATTTGTTTTGTAAATGAACACAAGACAATTCTGAATGCAAACCTGTCATAAAGATAATGGTGGTATAGTGGTATTATGGTCATAATTTTAGTTGTGTGCTTGTGGTCTTGGTGGAACTTATATTCGTTTTTTTCTTCAAGTTGTAATCAAAGAGAATAATGCATTTTTTTAATGCATTTATTTATTTTTCTTTGTTATGAGTGTCTATTATGTTTTGAAATGTTCAACTACGCACTGTGTTTATTGTGCAATTTATTTCTAGACATAAAAATGCCCTACTTTCAATGCACGTGTAATAGCGTCGTACAGTTTTTACATTTATTTAAATAGTTTTTTATCACAAACAAAATGCAAAATAATGTTATTTTGGTAATTAGAAGGTAGATTAAGATTCCTTTGAACAATTTAAGTGATAGATGTGCACAAACAGCAATCATAGGTCAAAATATCGCTAACTTTGGCCGATTTTGAAAAACCGGAAATGCTACTGAGTGAAGAGCCGTTTGGGAGCCGAAAGAGCCGGCTCTTATTGGTGAGCTGAGCCAAATGAACTGACAAACTGAAAAGAGCCAGAATCCCTATCACGAACAGCGATAGCGGGATGTGTTTTCCCCCCCCGGGCTGGGCGGGGCCTATTTGCGCTCTATCTCTATGTAGATTCCCTAAGTAGTGTATAGGGAGGGAGTGAATGAGTGAGCGATTTCGGACACAGCCATGGTAGGATTTTTACTTTATGTCCCCTGGATTTCCACCTCTGGTTAAAAGCTTGAACTATGTTTTAAGTACCCGCTATTATACCAGAAAAGAAGGGGAAAAAAAGAAGAAGTACACACAAGCAGTTAGCTACAAGCTAACATAGTAGGCTAATCTGTGGTGACGTCACAACTGTGAACAAAGACCTTTAAATGATCCAGCACAAAAAACATACCAATTGACAATTCAGGAATTAATTCTTATTTTCTCCACACGCAATGCAACTGGTTTTCGGTAAATTAATAAACTTACGTCTTTGTGGTTCTCTGAATTCGTCGCAAACCTGAACTTCAAAAGAAATGTTTAGAGAATTATCCAGCGCTCCCTCTTCGTATCCTCGAACAGTCCTGAGCTCTCTTTCCATCAACACTAACTTATTTTTTAGCGCTTCGTTCTCCCTTTGGCTTCTGCACATTTCAAAACGCAAGGCAGCAGACCCATCATCGACGAGTTTAGTGATTTCTTCTACGGCTGTTTTAGCTAACACCCCCAGGATAGAGGCCAGCTGGGCCTGAAAGGAAACGCAGTTCGACATCTTACAAATATGAAAATAATCCTTCAATAAAACAGAGGCGGTGACTCTACTGACAACTAAACAAGCAAGCTGGACCTGGCCAGAAAGCTTCCAAACGGCGTGACCGTTTTCTACATGGGAAAGAAGGACCACAGAACTGTTCTGTGAATAAACAAATCGCCAGTTTCTTTTTCCGGTGGCTTAGAGAGCGACCAATTCAAAATAAAAGTTTAATGTTAGTGTGATTTTTTCCCTATTTCTGACTCAAATGAAAGCGGAAAGGTAACTCGTCAAGTAATGAAAATATGGAAATAAGGGACCTCAAAGTCCCAGTATATTTTCAGTCAGTGGCTTTAATGTATGGAGCAACCTTACCTTTAATGTAAAGAGCTGTTACATCTTAAAGGTTGTTTTTAATGAGCCACGTTTAATGTATTGAGGGATTACATGACAATCACTTTGTGGACACATTTATAATCAATTAGTGCAAAGTTTTCCTAACTAACCAACAATTAATATTGTAAACAAAAGGCTTGCACAACTATACCCAGAGATGGAAAATTCAGTTTCAGACAGTAAATTGTTCTCCCCAGTATTTTGTTCCAATCACCTGGATTTGCTAATTAGCACAATTCTTCAGCCAAGAGGTATAACTAATTAACTGGCTGAGAATTCATGGGTGAAAGAAACACATGGCAGGACTTGTACTCCCTGACCCCTGGACATTCCACCTATACCTATACCACACAAATTATCCAAAAAAGGAAATCCAAAAAGAAAGGAAGGATACATTCAGTCAACGTCAGAAGATGGGTAGGTTTCTGCTGTCTTGACCACAGTGGTATGCTCATTCCACTACCAGGAGCTCAGAACAAACAGGAAAACTACAGTCAACCTACAATTGAATTTGGATTCATACCCAAATTGAGGGTCCCATTGGGTGCGTCCCAATATTCTTCACTCCCCACCTCCCTTCCTCCACTCCCTCACTACCACTCCTCTCCTACCTGGAAGTATGCAAAACTGTCTGAACATTTTGAGTACAAGTATTTGCAAGTACAGCATACAATGTACGTGACATTGCGGTTTGCGTCGAGACATTAATTAATATGTAACCATTAATACGTAATTAAGGTAATCAGCGACATTAGATTAAAACACAAAGATCCGTTTCCGGGGCACGGAGTAGAGGAGGTGGTAGTGGACGAAGGGAGGGTGCATTTTTGTATTGGGACGCAGCCATTGATTGTAAAACACTGGGCGTGTTCGGCTAGAGCTGATTTACGTCATATCTGCGTCGGTCTGCGTCGGCCTGCATCGGAAACTGGGCGTGTTCGGCTAGAGCCGATTTACGTCATATCTGCGTCGAACTGCGTCGGCCTGCATCGGAAACTGTCCGAGATGGCCGAAAAATCGGTGCTGCGTGAACTAAGGCGGAAATGACAACAGAAGGTTAAGCAGGCGCCTTGCCAGGCACCTTAGCAGCGGTGCAGCTGCTCTCGGGGGCCTTCAACAACATCGCCGCGCCTTCAAACAAACCAACAACAGAATTGGTTAGAGCGCGAGGAGAGAGTGGTGTTTCCTCATGACAAACGTGGATAATTTCACAATATCGCCACCTATCTCGGCATATTGATTCTACTCTCAAAAAAAAAAATCTAAATGAAATGTACCCCTCCCTAAGTGTTCAAACACATTTTATTTATTATTCATTCATTCATTTATTAAATCCTACAATGTAATAGCAGTATTTTCCTCTTTCCCTTATCTGTTCTCCTTTATAATTTCACAATTAATATTTATTCAGTTTTTTCTTAGTATTGCTAAATTTAAAAATATTTTTTTATATAATACAATCCTTTATTGTTCTTCAATTAGTGTGATTTTGTTTCGTAAAGTGAGCTTCTAGTATAAGCCCTGTAGGGTTTCCAACCTCTCTAGCATATTTCTGCAAATTACATTGTGTACTTGCATTTGTTATTTTCATGCAAATACAGTTTTTTGCAATTGCTAAGACACAATTTCTGAAACTAGAGCCCTCTTTGTCGAAACTCTACACACAAAAACCAAAAACTCACACAAAATACTAAATATCTTACATCTCTTGCAAAAGCAAACACTTAATTCAAAACTATATAAACACTGCCAAAAATTGTATTTTTGCATCACAACTTTACACACAAACACCAAATAAATAGCTCTTTCCACATGCCAACCAGACACTGGTTGCTAAGCATAAAACACTATTATCTAGAGTCTTTGGCATTTTAATTTGTAGCATGCTGTAAATATAGACTATGGACACAAATGCAATGGGGAAACAAACTAATTTGTTTATTCTCAATAACAGTATCAGACAAAATTATTTTAACTGAAGATTACAAGATCATTGAACTGTACACAGTAATACAGTATATTGAAATTAAAGTCCATCCTGTCTTCGATGTGCATCTGGCCACAGCGCCTCAACAACATCGCAAGCGATGTCCTCTCTTGCCAAACATCGGGGGAAGTACCGTCTTGAGTGACGTATCCAGCCTTGGCATGCCTCCACATCAATGTCGCCACAGGCCTCTTCCATTGCCTGGAGGAGAGTTGCACGTTGGTAGGGTCGGCGGTCATACACCTTCCAATGCTACGCCGAAAATAATTCCTCAATAGGGTTCAGGAAAGGTGAGTAAGGTGGAAGGGGGAGAACTTGAAATAGTGGGTGATTGTCAAACCAATTATGGACCACAGCAGACCGGTGGAAACTTACGTTGTCCCATATGACAACATATCTGGAGTGCCCTGGCACATTCCTCTGGTCATTGGGAATGAGGATGTCATGCAGGGAGTCAAGGAATGCAATAATATGAGCTGTGTTATATGGGCCAAGAATGGCATGGTGGTGAAAGACACCATTCTGACCAATTGCAGCACACATTGTGATGTTTCCACCACGCTGCCCAGGAACATGAACAATGGCACGTTGCCCGATGATGTTTCTTCCCCGGCGTCTGGTTTTGGCTAGATTGAAGCCAACCTCATCGATATATATATAAACATGCTGGTGTTCAGCAGCATCTAGCTCCACGACTCTCTGAAACAGTCAGGAAAAATCATATTGAATGACAGAAAGGATACAGATATCAGTCCATATAGTGTAGCACAGTAATACAGTAAACTGGAATACAGTACCAATATTGTAATAGGCTAATATATAAAATGTAACTTACTTGTACATATTCATAGTGCAGTTGTTGCACTCCTCCTCATCCTCCTCCTCTTCCTTGTCTTCCTAGTCCTCATCCTCTTACACAAACACCTCTTCCTCTAGTTCTCTCTCCAAAATTGGCCTCCATTGTTGTGCACACCGAAGAGAAAATCTGAATCCTATTTATAGTGTTGAAGCTCTGATTTCTAAGTGATCTCTTTGGTTACTGGTGTTTTCACATGTGCATTCTGTGTGCAGGTGATTGATAATTGAGTGTGGTATTTCAATGGCAGTGTTTAGCAAACAACACAGTCTTTTAAATTTGAATGATGTGTCTAATGTAGATAACCGTGTGTAGTTATTTGCAAAAAGTGTGTTTTAGAATTTCAAACTTAGTGTAAAGCAGACAATGTGCTTATGGTTTAGCATACCTGGTCAATAGATAGGCTACATGAGTTAGTGGTTTCAATAATTGTGCCAGAAGTACCAGTTTTTGTGTCTTAGCAATTGCAAAAAACTGTAATAAATAAATGTTACGTTCGCGGTAAGGACCCAGACGCAGACCACAGGATAAGGCAAAAGGCGTAGATTTATTACCGTACAGGAGTCAAGCCAGGAAGTCAGGAGGGAGGTACAAAATCGGCAGGCAAAGGGACAATCAAGGGCAATCCAACAGTCAGGCAGAACCAGGGGACAAGGCAGGAGAATCATCAAAACCAGACGTGATAAAAACCGTGAAACAAACAGAGCAGACAAGGGCTAAGCAAAAGTATAGTCAGGCAAAGGGTATCTTCCGAAGTACAAGGACGGCGGCGCAGACAGGACCGCTCAGGCGGACGGCGGCGCAGACAGGACCGCTCAGGCGGACGGCGGCGCAGACAGGACCGCTCAGGCGGACGGCGGCGCAGACAGGACCGCTCAGGCGGACGGCGGCGCAGACAGGATCGCTCAGGGGGCCGGCGGTGACGGCGGCGACGGCTGCATCGCTCAGGGGGCCGGCGGCGACGGCTGCATCGCTCAGGGGGCCGGCGGCGACGGCTGCATCGCTCAGGGGGCCGGCGGCGACGGCTGCATCGCTCAGGGGGCCGGCGGCGACATCGCTCAGGGGGCCGGCGGCGACGGCTGCATCGCTCAGGGGGCCGAGCCGCTCAGGACAGGAGGTTAGCTGGTCCCGCACCTTGAGAGGAGGCAGGAAACGGGACTGGACCGGTGACGTGGAACGGGACGGGCCCGGTGACGTGGAACGGGACGGGCCCGGTGACGTGGAACGGGACGGGCCCGGTGACGTGGAACGGGACGGGCCCGGTGACGTGGAACGGGACGGGCCCGGAGGCGTGGAACGGGACGGGCCCGGAGGCGTGGACCGGGGCGGGACAGGAGAGCTGGGACGGGAAGGGACAGGAGAGCTGGGACGGGAAGGGACAGGAGAGCTGGGACGGGAAGGGACAGGAGAGCTGGGACGGGAAGGGACAGGAGAGCTGGGACGGGAAGGGACAGGAGAGCTGGGACGGGAAGGGACAGGAGAGCTGGGACGGGAAGGGACAGGAGAGCTGGGACGGGAAGGGACAGGAGAGCTGGGACGGGAAGGGACAGGAGAGCTGGGACGGGAAGGGACAGGAGAGCTGGGACGGAACGGGACAGGAGAGCTGGGACGGAACGGGACAGGAGAGCTGGGACGGAACGGGACAGGAGAGCTGGGACGGGGCGGAACAGGAGAGCTGGGACGGGACGGAACAGGAGAGCTGGGACGGGACGGCGCAGGAGAGCTGGGACGGGACTGGGCAGGAGAGCTGGGACGGAACTGGGCAGGAGGGCTGGGGCGGAACGGGACAGGAGGGCTGGGGCGGAACGGGACAGGAGGGCTGGGGCGGAACGGGACAGGAGGGCTGGGGCGGAACGGGACAGGAGGGCTGGGGCGGAACGGGACAGGAGGGCTGGGGCGGAACGGGACAGGAGGGCTGGGGCGGAACGGGACAGGAGGGCTGGGGCGGAACGGGACAGGAGGGCTGGGGCGGAACGGGACAGGAGGGCTGGGGCGGAACGGGACAGGAGGGCTGGGGCGGAACGGGACAGGAGGGCTGGGGCGGAACGGGACAGGAGGGCTGGGACTGAACGGGACAGGAGAGCTGGGACTGAACGGGACAGGGGAGCTGGGACGGGACAGGAGAGCTGGGACGGGACGGGACAGGAGAGCTGGGACGGGACGGGACAGGAGAGCTGGGACGGGACGGGACAGGAGAGCTGGGACGGGACGGGACAGGAGAGCTGGGACGGGACGGGACAGGAGAGCTGGGACGGGAGACGGGTACGGGTACCTTCAAAATTAGATGGTTTCGGGTTGTGGCTAGGCTCAGAGCTATCCAGATGGAGAGAGACCACTCCGAGCCTAACGGAGTGGGAGCTGGGTGGAGGAGTCCGGAGTGATGGGTGGTGGTCGGCATGACGGCGGGCAAACTCCGGATTCTGCCCCCAGATCCCCATGAGGTATTCTTCATAGGGATCCGGGCCGAAGGGATCGATCTCCCAGGCCATCAGAGACCGGAGATCTTGGGTCACGGACTCGATGCACGCCTGTTGTTGGCCACTCATGGCTCCTTGCCGCAGGAGCGCGGCGTGCAGGTGGGTTGGGTCCGCTGGGTCCATGTGTGTTCAGAACGTACTGTTACATTCGCGGTAAGGACCCAGACGCAGACCACAGGATAAGGCAAAAGGCGTAGATTTATTACCGTACAGGAGTCAAGCCAGGAAGTCAGAAGGAGGGAGGTACAAAATCGGCAGGCAAAGGGACAATCAAGGGCAATCCAACAGTCAGGCAGAACCAGGGGACAAGGCAGGAGAATCATCAAAACCAGGCGTGATAAAAACCGTGAAACAAACAGAGCAGACAAGGGCTAAGCAAAAGAATAGTCAGGCAAAGGGTATCTTCCGAAGTATTAACAGATCACAGGCTTTAGTAATACGCAGGCACTGGAACAGAAAATCAACGTTCTGACACAGACTGGAGTTAACACAGGGTTTAAGTACACACGGTACAAATGACACAAAGGGAATCAGGTGTGTGAAGAGGCGGGGATCAAAAGCGAGAGACAATTGAAAACAATTGGAACAATGAAACAATCACGGAGACAACTAGGGAAAACGCGGACTGGACTCCATACAGATACACGATAACAGATGACCTGGAGTTTCAGGAAATCGGGCATAGATTAAGAGGACAGGGAGAGAAGATCAGATGCAGCTGAGAATGATTAACAAGGACAGAACAGCGTGAAAATGTGCACTCTAATATGTTAGTGAGGTTAGTAACTATACACACCCCTGCCGTTAGTACAATTAGTAAGTATATACAAATTAGTTTGTTAGTGGAGTTAGTAGATCTAATCTATCGTTAGTATGTTAGTGGTAATTAGTAAATCTAAGTGCACAGAGATGGGTGTGAAGCAAGAGGGAACCCGAACACCAATGAGATCACCCGAATGGTACAGAGACGTAAACAGGGAGTGACAGATCAGATGTAAACAAGTAGACACGGGACAACTAGGCAAAACCTGAAAATAAACAAGTCAGATAAAAACGAAGAATACACAATACATTCAAAATAAAGATACAAATAACACGCAAAACACAGATCCTTACAAAATGTGTTTTCAGAGTGTGGGATTGAGTAACATAAGGCCGCTACTCTGGTTATTTTGTACTGTACCATACATGTACTTTCTTGAAGTAACGTTAAGCCTATATTAATGCGAAAGGTACAATATTGGTAATGCTACACAATAAAATGTGTAGCAAAAAGTTGCCAATTCTCATTCTTGACTGCTTCTGTAATCTATCTGCCTTGAGATAAATTAGGAAAAAACGTACCTCCAACAGTAGGCCTATATAAAATCTGTTGACTGAACCAAAAAAGTGTATGAAGAAATTATAACAAAAAAAGGCCTGTCCAAATATAGGTAACTTAATGTTTTATTCAATACCTTATTCAACTATATTTGTAATTATACCATATTCTATAGAAAAGTAAAGATTCAACTTTGTTATAAAGAGTGGTTTGTTTTTGCAAGAGCTTAAGTGTAAAATCCTAATTGGACTGTTGTCCAAAAAAAGTGTCCTCTCCAGAACATTTGGTGTGAGCATATAGAACATTAAGGTAGGACCAACAAATGTTAACTCATTCATTTATTTCAAAGTATTTAGATGTCTTTTGATGGAAAAAAACCTGTTACCTAATCAATATTTCTTTTCACCATCCTTGTTTTCAATAAGACACCTTATCAAGATCTGAAGGTATGACCTGCTGTCCGTCATTGTGTTGAGAAGTGCAGTTTTTCCTATATCCAGATGGGACAGTGTATAGCCAGGCCTCTGCATGTCACATGCCGACAGAGGGGACCACATACAAACAACCCAATGCCATAATAACATGAA
Organism: Ilyophis sp. 1 JC-2022; assembly: GCA_022702515.1. Classification (NCBI taxonomy): domain Eukaryota; kingdom Metazoa; phylum Chordata; class Actinopteri; order Anguilliformes; family Synaphobranchidae; genus Ilyophis; species Ilyophis sp. 1 JC-2022. The sequence goes on along the minus strand of CM040400.1, from coordinate 42,344,166 downwards.
GGGTATTAACTATTAAACAATATTAAGCAACACAACCTGGGTACAATGCTGTACATCCGTCTTACAAATTGTTGTAAGATTAATGATTGAGATTAAAGATGTAACACTGTTATTATGGCTATCAATTATACCAGCCATTAAGCAAAAAATAAATTTCCAAAATATTTATTTCACACAATATGGTGACATTCACAAAAGGTAAATAAACTGTAGGACTATTCCTGTCCACCACCATTCAAGCCACAATGACACAGGGTTCTTTCTGTCAATTTGTATGTTTATTGTCAAATCAGAAATATATGAACAATGATTGGTGACAGGTTATCCTGTTAAAGACATTGGATGGCATTCAATTCAATACGTTCATTGTCAGGGTCCAAAGGGACCACCTGCTGTCATGTAATTTGAATAAATCATGAACACTGACATTATGAGTTGCTGAATCATGTATGCTATGTCATGTTTTAGTGTGAAAAAAATCTCAACAGACTGGTCAAGTAAAGAATATATACAGTGAACAGTGAATACTTTTTTCTCTGTGTTTTGGCTCTGTACTCTAGCCCTTTGGATGTGAAATGATACAATGACCGTGAGGCTAAAGTACAGAATGTAAGCTTTAATTTGAGGGCATTTTCATCCATATTGTAACTGAAGAAGGCTGCAGTACAGGCCTGGCATAGCATCACCAGTGAAGATACCCAGCATCTGATGATTTCTACAGCTCGCAGACTTCAGGTAGTTCTTGCACGCAAAGGATAAGCAACAAAGTATTATTATTTCATAGCAACATAATTAATGATTAGGATTAATACTTTTTCTTTATGTCACAAGAAATATCTTCAATGCATTAACTGTACAACTCTAAAAAAAGTTCCATGAAAAAGACATTTCTCATTTATATTGGTACAGATATTCTGCAATAAAATATTCTTTAGAACCACCACTCAAAGGTCTATGAAAACATGCATGTAAGTTATACTTAACATAGCTACATAGATTCTCACATTACAATGTATGGCTACGATGTCTTCTGGGTTCAGATGAACTAAAATGACATGTCTACCATGTTTGCTAGTCTAAACAGAGATGACAGGTGTAGTTTAGGCCATCTCATTTATTGACAGACAAGAAACAGCTGAATATGAGCAATAGAACATAAGCAGCCTAACGTTTACAGGTATGTTTCCATAACATGACAGCTTAGCTAAATAATTTAGTTTTTCGACAATGGAATAGCACCCAGCGCTTTAATTTCAATGGCAATTATACACATTTATTCAAGAACTTTAATTGGAGTTTCACTGTGGCACAATTCAGGGTGATAGCCAAAGTCGCGTAGCAAAAGATAAATATTGACTAACAATACAAGTCATGAAATAATGTAAGTCAGTATTAAAACAACCTTTTTTCATTCTCTTCCATTTCTTCAAGATTTTGAAGTAAAAAGGTGTCGCCTCCAAGTCCTCCGCAACCACAAACAACACGGCTAACTCCTTCATGTTGTTTTTCTCCCAGCCGGTTTCAGAAACGTCTGAAACTGTCCCAGTTGGATCTGCTCAGGCGTTTGTCATTTCCGCCTGAAGCAGGCAAGCCAACTGCTCACCGATGTCTACTCAAACATGGCCACTGACCTACCTCAACATGGCCAAGGGCGAGACATTTCACAATGCAATTAAAATAATTGTGCAATAGCCTCATCTGGTGGCCATACTATATATTGCATACATTCATGGAAAATGCTTCAGTAAATATCTAGTTATATTAATGAATTGTGTGTAAGGTGGAAAAAGTTACTGCACTTTGTTGACATGCTAGCCTTTTTTGTTGTTGCAAGACACACAAATAAGTCAATGCTAAACCGCACAATGCACATTGACACAATGAGCGGTGAACATGCCGGTGTGGGCTGGAGGGGAATGCGGTTGTCGCGCACGGCACAATGTGGGGTTCTCGGGTTCACTGATGGCGTAATGCTATTTGGGCACAACATAGCTGTCAGTGCTGGCACAACATACCTGCGAGTGTTCAGGCATCGTTTTCATCGACAAGACATGACATGACATTACATTGCATTAGATGCATTTGGCAGAAGCTTTTATTCAAAGCGATACAATCAGTGCATACTGAAGGTCATTTGAACAAATACAGCTGCATGTCAGATAAATTACAGATCTATCATAAAGTAGCAGCTGTCCAAAGCCATGAAAATCAAGTCTAGTTCACATAGTAAAGCTATGGGCTATGTCTTAAAGCTAAGCCAGTAAAGCGTGAACAATCAAATCTCCATTCAAATTTTTTTCATTCACAATCTGAAATACATAATATAGGACTTTTTTCAGACACATCTGAAAAAAATAAAACATTTACAAATTATTCAAATTATTCAAAATTTCAATATCCACAGACCACTGAAAAGAAAGCAAGATCCCAAGAGGGAACATTCACTATACAGTAGTCTCTTGTTTCCATAGGCCAGTCCTTACACTGCCATGGTTATCTGTGGTGACCAAAGTGATGGCATTCTGCCTCTGCCTACTGTCTTTAATTGGTCCATTCTGATTGGCCAAATTCACACCATGTGACCTGGGCCACCCCTCCAGTTCTGCAGGTATGGGGAGCACCCAGCCATGTTTACTCCTGGTTAAGATTCCTCCTCCAATGTCCTCTGTTCCCTCCACTCCTCCTCCACTACCACTGACACTACTACTGCTGCTGCTGCTGCTGCTGCAACTATGACTGCTGCTCCGACTACTGCTCCCACCACTGACTCCACGTCCCTTGCCTGTGTTTTGGGTAGGCTGGCACTGGGTGGTGCTGTTCACCTCGCTGTGGTAGGTCTGGTGCCCCCTGGTGGCTAGGTGAGACGGGTCATTGCGCTCGCTGCTCTCCACGCTGGTGGAGGCGTCGTAGGCATACTCCCTGAGCAGTGATAGGTGGCAGGAGCGAGGGGCACGAACCCGACTCTTTTGGGTCCTCCGGGCCTCTAGGGGCGCTATGTGCATGTGGATCTCGCTGTCCAACGAGAGCTCCGTCATGCCTGTATCAGGCAGGGGGTTGGGGGCAGGGTGGTGGGAGGAGCCACTGCTGGGGGTGGGGCTGGGAATGGAGCTAGGGGCAGGGTCAGGTCCGGGGGCTAGCCCATTGCAGGACGCTGGGCTGGGGTTTGGGTTGGACTGCGCTGCGGCTTCCGCCTGCAGATTAGTCAGTTTACAGCTGTGGGCGGAGCTCCTCAGGCAGGGAGGACTCTGATTGGTGCAGGAGGACTCGATGGAGCTGGACCTGCTTTTGGGCAGCTTTGGGTCCTCTCCGTTCACGTTAGGGTGTGCGTTCCTCCGCTGGGAGTAGCTCCGCCCCCTGTAGCTGTAGGCTGACGGACAGTGGTGCAGAACATCTCCCCGGTGGAAGCAGTGGTGGATCACCATGAAGGCCCCCAGCCCCAGAGCCAGCAGGCCGAACAGGCAGGAGAAGACCAGGCCCAGGGGCCCGTCCCGGGACACGGCCAGCGCCCCGCACACCCACAGCACGCAGTACAGCAGCAGGGCCAGGCTGACCCCCAGAAGCTGCGCCGCAAAACTCTGCTCGTTCTCCAGCTCCCACGCCGAGGGCAAGGTATCGCCACGGGACATGGGGGCTGAGTCGCTGGCCTCACCGGCTGCTGGACCCCGCCGCTCCTCTCCCGGCTCCCTCAGCTCAAAGCGACGCTCCGGCCGGCGGCTGAGCTGCACGCGGATGCACAGGAAGTAAACGCAGTCGACCAGGATGATGAACGCGGCCGGGCCAAAAAAGGACCCCAAACTGGCCTCCCACGCCATCCAGCAACTGCAGGTAGACACGCGTTAGAGAATTAGCACCTGAACCTACTCATAGAACACAGGCCCCAGACTGGGCTTCCACCTGCTCCCACTCAACTGGACTTACTATGGTGCATTGATCTGGCTTCCGTAATTCTTTATGTTGGCTGCGGCGGTGATACCACAGACGATGGCGGGTATTCCTCCACCAATCAAGTAGAACCTGCAGGAAGAGGGAGAACACCGTTTAGCTCCTTTAGACTGTTCAGAGCCCTTCAGAAAACACACAGGAACCAGGCTCCTGACTCACGATGGTAACGATAGATTCACAGATGCAGTCTCACCTCAGCATGGGCCTGGGTGGAGGCGGGGGCTCGTCCGGGTCCTCGTAGCGCTTGGCCTTGCGGGTCACCTGCTTGTAGATGTTGCGGGCGGTCACGCCCACCCAGAGACCCGTCGCCAGGGAGGAATGGTGCAGTAGAATCCCCACCTGAGCAGAGGCAGTTACAGGCCATCACAACCACGGCGGCAGTGTAGGGGGGAGTCAAAGTGGGACTCAGGAAATGCTGCCATTTGGAAGAACCTGAGAACTGGAGCTCATCATGCACTTCAAAAGACCAGAGGTCCTTGTAATAAAATAATAGGTTACTCGGACTTCCTTTGGGCTTTCAGGCTTTTTGCTCCCAAGAATGTCCCCATCGGGGAAAGACGGAGATAAGGGCAAATTGAACTGTTTGCCATGGTTGTGAATATGTCTTCTAGGGGTATTCAAGTCGGAAAGGTCATCAAGACCCTGGCCAAACCATGGGAAAGGAATATTCTCCCAGAACATCTGTGGTCTCCCGTAAACCAACACCTGGGCATTTCCTAAGGGAAAGCCTCCGGGCAATACCACAGTGCCCTCATTTGGGCACCCCTGTCATTACACTCTTTAATTCTCTTCTGTACCAGGACTCTAAAACTTCTGTTAAGATTGTTAACAGACCATGTAAAAACCTACAAACATTGCACATGTGATCCTTATATTGTTACATTATGTCTTATGTTGTAGTAACAGGAATTGCATGTAAAATGGTTCATCAGGAGGGAATTTTCATGACAACTGCACCATAATATTATATCACCTTAACCTGTTTAGTATGTATGGATTCAGGTAAAATCAAGGAATTGACTGAAATACATTTCATACCAAATGAAGTTTAATAAAGCATAGTTTCAGGAACTCAGGGAAAAACTGTAACAGTGGAATGTCCTCTCTGGTAATCATCTCCTTTTCCCCTCTCCCTACTCAAACATCCCCCAAAGGTGGGGGTCTAAATTCCAGATTTGACCACCCTTCCAGGTTAATTTATGGCACTGCCGCCTCGTTCAAACGCATGACTTGGCATAAAAGAACGGGAGACAAGCCTATCAGGGAAGATTGTAACTGACTTCCCACACCGTGCATATTCTGTGTCTGTGTGTAGCTGAACAGGCTGGGTAAGATATTTACTCATTATTTTCCTTTCTGCAATCTGTATATTTTGTAATTGACTGCTAAATTTAAGCTAATGACCTACCTGCCTGTTATTAAATTGTTCTTATTTTTAACTTGCGTGGTCTCCATGACTCTAATCCATTTTATACCCTTTTCAGCCTAAATTACGACTGAATATTCAGGGGGACAATACTGACCAAAGACCAACTGATCAGTGGCCTGGTACAGCAAGTCTTTAGTGGAGTCCTCAAGTTGGGAATGGCAGCCAAGTTCTGCCCGCAAAATGGGGTTGGTGGTGCATGGTTCTGGTGATTTGATGTGAAGAGAACCCTTGGACGTTCTACGTCGGTTCTTGTCAAATTCGCCTTAAGGAGCCCTCTGAATGCACTATGACCTGGGCTTGCAACTATCTATGTAAAAAATAATGCATGTATTGTGTTGGCTAGACCCCCAACCTCTGTGTTCTCCAACAAACTGAGATTCAGTAATAATGCTGATTCCGGCAAGCATATATTGAGTAATGGTGGTACCCAAGGACAAGTCGAGTGTAACCACTACGAGCTCCACGCATGATTAAAACCAAATTCTAAATGGAGTCAGATAAACGAGTAAATAAATGAGTGATATTTCACAAAATAACTTTTCCATTTTCCCACAGCAATAGCGGAATACATCACACTTAGACCTTCACTCCGAGCTATTCCCTCATTGGTCTAGCTGCGGGAGGTTTTACAGCAGCATAGCACTATGGGTATGGAAGTAGCTACAGGTTCAAATCCCAGGAGGGGGGCATTACCGGTGTACTCTTGAGCTAAATTACTTAACCAGGCGTATATACTACTATGCAGGATTACTGAGTTAGCTGGATAACTGCACTGAGTAAAAACCGGAACCCTCCCAAATCTGGAACATGGACTGAAGTAAAAAGAGCTGTTCTGGGTTTTACTCTGAATTTATTATATTATTATATTATTATTATTTAAAGTTATCCAGCTAACTCAGTAATCCTGCATAGTAGTATACACCCCAAAATTGTTTCAGTGACATATCCTGCTGTATAAATGGACTCCATATAAAGCTATGAGAGTTGATCAGTATAAGAGTGTCTGAAATGTACATATAAGACAACACAAGCGTCTATCTGAGCCAAACTGGTGTTAAAGTGTTAAATGTTGGGTAAGTAATAGAGCATTGTGTGTCTGTGTACATATCCGTATAGCTGTGAGAGTTGTTTGGCGGGGGAAGGTAACAGAGGACACTCACCGCCTGGCACACGTGGGCGTGGCGTGTCTGGGCGATGCCCCCTACGAACGTCACACAGGTGAGGAACACGTGGAGGCACAGGTTCACCAGCATGTGGCAGCTCTTTGAGCTGATCACGATGGACCTGCAGGAACACAATTACAATACACATTATTATAAACTATTTTATTTACTGAAAACTATGCCACAATTTGAATAGTCGTTACAGTATATTACACGGAATCTGCTAATTAAAATAAATGTAATTTTATATAAGGCAGTCATTCGCAATTTATGAAGTATGTATAACTGAACCACACTAAAAAGCCCTACTGTTTCAATGCAAATACCCCCATGTGATCCGAGAGAACAGCTACAATATGGCAGCGGTAAAACCAGCCCATCCCAGTCTATTCCAGGCCATCCCAGTCTATTCCAGACCATCCCAGTCTATTCCAGCCCATCCCAGTCTATACTAGTCTATTCCAGCCCATCCCAGTCTATACTAGTCTATTCCAGCCCATCCCAGTCTATACTAGTCTATTCCAGCCCAGCCTATACCAGTCCAGTCCAGGCTGCAGGACTCACTTGCGGTGGTAGATGTAGATGAAACTGAGCGTGAGCAGGCAGAGCAGCAGGATGATGGAAGAGCTGTAGATCACTGGGTGAAGCAGGTCTGTGCCAGAGAAAGTGCCCTTTACCTCACTTACATCCTGAGAGAAAAAAAAGAGAGAGAAGAAGGGAGGAAGGGAGAGGGAGAGAAAGATAGAGAGAGAGAGAGAGAGAGAGAGGGAGGGAGGGAGGGAGAGAGGGAGGGGGGAGAGAGAGCGGGAAAGAGAGAGGTAGGGAGAGAGAGATGGAGGAAGGGAGGGAGGGAGGTCGAGAGAAAAAGAGAGAGGGAGGGAGAGGGAGAAAGAGAGTGTGTGAGAGAGAGAGGGAAGAAGGGAGAAAGAGAGGGATAGAAAGAGGGAGGGAGGGAGAGAGAGGGAGGTAGGGAGGGAGAGAGAGAGAGGGAGGGAGGGAGAAAGAGGGAGAGAGAGTGAGGGAGAGAGAGTGAGGGAGAGAGGAAGGGAGGGAGAGAGGGAGAGAAAGAGAGAGAGAGGGAGGGAGGGAGGGAGGGAGAGAGAGAGAGAGGGAGAGGGAGGGAGAGAGAGAGAGGGAAGGAGAGAGGGAAAGAAAAAGAGAGAAAGAGAGAGGGAGAGAGAAAGGGAGGGAGAGTGTGAGAAAGAGAGAGAACAAGACACACACACATCAACGTGGGCCTCAGGCGTACAGCCACAAAACTACATCAAAAGTGTTAATTTATTGAGTAAGAATATTTCTGTAGTATTATTATTAATAATAATCTAGTGTACAGGTATGATGATACTGTGGAACTGTTCAGGTGTACTGCTATTTTTACCAAGATTTTGAACAAACATTAATTCTAACTTGTGATTACTGTTACAACCCCACACACTAAATTAGTGTAATTACTGATAGTAATGATATAGTAATTAAAATGCACTAATGTAGTGTTGGGTTTGGTGTGTAGTGGTAGCAATGATATAGTAATTAAAGTGCACTAATGCAGTGTTGGGTTTGGTGTGTAGCGGTAGTAATTATATAGTAATTAAAATGTACTAATGTCGTGTTGGGTTTGGTGTGTAGCGGTAGTAATTATATAGTAATTAAAGTGCACTAATGCAGTGTTGGGTTTGGTGTGTAGCGGTAGTAATTATATAGTAATTAAAATGTACTAATGTCGTGTTGGGTTTGGTGTGTAGCGGTAGTAATTATATAGTAATTAAAATGTACTAATGTAGTGTTGGGTTTGGTGTGTAGCGGTAGTAATTATATAGTAATTAAAGTGCACTAATGTAGTGTTGGGTTTGGTGTGTAGCGGTAGTAATTATATAGTAATTAAAGTGCACTAATTTAGTGTTGGGTTTGGTGTGTAGCGGTAGTAATTATATAGTAATTAAAGTGCACTAATGCAGTGTTGGGTTTGGTGTGTAGCGGTAGTAATTATATAGTAATTAAAATGTACTAATGTCGTGTTGGGTTTGGTGTGTAGCGGTAGTAATTATATAGTCATTAAAATGTACTAATGTAGTGTTGGGTTTGGTGTGTAGCGGTAGTAATTATATAGTAATTAAAATGTACTAATGTCGTGTTGGGTTTGGTGTGTAGCGGTAGTAATTATATAGTAATTAAAATGTACTAATGTAGTGTTGGGTTTGGTGTGTAGCGGTAGTAATTATATAGTAATTAAAGTGCACTAATGCAGTGTTGGGTTTGGTGTGTAGCGGTAGTAATTATATAGTAATTAAAATGTACTAATGTCGTGTTGGGTTTGGTGTGTAGCGGTAGTAATGATATAGTAATTAAAATGTACTAATTTAGTGTTGGGTTTGGTGTGTAGCGGTAGTAATTATATAGTAATTAAAGTGCACTAATGCAGTGTTGGGTTTGGTGTGTAGCGGTAGTAATTATATAGTAATTAAAATGTACTAATGTCGTGTTGGGTTTGGTGTGTAGCGGTAGTAATTATATAGTAATTAAAATGTACTAATGTAGTGTTGGGTTTGGTGTGTAGCGGTAGTAATTATATAGTAATTAAAGTGCACTAATGCAGTGTTGGGTTTGGTGTGTAGCGGTAGTAATTATATAGTAATTAAAATGTACTAATGTCGTGTTGGGTTTGGTGTGTAGCGGTAGTAATTATATAGTAATTAAAATGTACTAATGTAGTGTTGGGTTTGGTGTGTAGCGGTAGTAATGATATAGTAATTAAAATGTACTAATTTAGTGTTGGGTTTGGTGTGTAGCGGTAGTAATTATATAGTAATTAAAGTGCACTAATGCAGTGTTGGGTTTGGTGTGTAGCGGTAGTAATTATATAGTAATTAAAATGTACTAATGTCGTGTTGGGTTTGGTGTGTAGCGGTAGTAATTATATAGTAATTAAAATGTACTAATGTAGTGTTGGGTTTGGTGTGTAGCGGTAGTAATTATATAGTAATTAAAGTGCACTAATGTAGTGTTGGGTTTGGTGTGTAGCGGTAGAAATGATATAGTAATTAAAATGTACTAATGTCGTGTTGGGTTTGGTGTGTAGTGGGAGTAATGATATAGTAATTAAAATGTACTAATGTCGTGTTGGGTTTGGTGTGTAGCGGAAGTAATGATATAGTAATTAAAATGTACTAATGTCGTGTTGGGTTTGGTGTGTAGTGGTAGAAATGATATAGTAATTAAAATGCACTAATTTCGTGTTGGGTTTGGTGTGTAGTGGTAGAAATGATATAGTAATTAAAATGTACTAATGTCGTGTTGGGTTTGGTGTGTAGTGGGAGTAATGATATAGTAATTAAAATGTACTAATGTCGTGTTGGGTTTGGTGTGTAGTGGTAGAAATGATATAGTAATTAAAATGTACTAATGTCGTGTTGGGTTTGGTGTGTAGTGGTAGAAATGATATAGTAATTAAAATGTACTAATGTCGTGTTGGGTTTGGTGTGTAGCGGTAGTAATGATATAGTAATTAAAATGTACTAATTTAGTGTTGGGTTTGGTGTGTAGCGGTAGTAATTATATAGTAATTAAAGTGCACTAATGCAGTGTTGGGTTTGGTGTGTAGCGGTAGTAATTATATAGTAATTAAAATGTACTAATGTCGTGTTGGGTTTGGTGTGTAGCGGTAGTAATTATATAGTAATTAAAATGTACTAATGTAGTGTTGGGTTTGGTGTGTAGCGGTAGTAATTATATAGTAATTAAAGTGCACTAATGCAGTGTTGGGTTTGGTGTGTAGCGGTAGTAATTATATAGTAATTAAAATGTACTAATGTCGTGTTGGGTTTGGTGTGTAGCGGTAGTAATTATATAGTAATTAAAATGTACTAATGTAGTGTTGGGTTTGGTGTGTAGCGGTAGTAATGATATAGTAATTAAAATGTACTAATTTAGTGTTGGGTTTGGTGTGTAGCGGTAGTAATTATATAGTAATTAAAGTGCACTAATGCAGTGTTGGGTTTGGTGTGTAGCGGTAGTAATTATATAGTAATTAAAATGTACTAATGTCGTGTTGGGTTTGGTGTGTAGCGGTAGTAATTATATAGTAATTAAAATGTACTAATGTAGTGTTGGGTTTGGTGTGTAGCGGTAGTAATTATATAGTAATTAAAGTGCACTAATGTAGTGTTGGGTTTGGTGTGTAGCGGTAGAAATGATATAGTAATTAAAATGTACTAATGTCGTGTTGGGTTTGGTGTGTAGTGGGAGTAATGATATAGTAATTAAAATGTACTAATGTCGTGTTGGGTTTGGTGTGTAGCGGAAGTAATGATATAGTAATTAAAATGTACTAATGTCGTGTTGGGTTTGGTGTGTAGTGGTAGAAATGATATAGTAATTAAAATGCACTAATTTCGTGTTGGGTTTGGTGTGTAGTGGTAGAAATGATATAGTAATTAAAATGTACTAATGTCGTGTTGGGTTTGGTGTGTAGTGGGAGTAATGATATAGTAATTAAAATGTACTAATGTCGTGTTGGGTTTGGTGTGTAGTGGTAGAAATGATATAGTAATTAAAATGTACTAATGTCGTGTTGGGTTTGGTGTGTAGTGGTAGAAATTATATAGTAATTAAAATGTACTAATGTCGTGTTGGGTTTGGTGTGTAGTGGGAGTAATGATATAGTAATTAAAATGTACTAATGTCGTGTTGGGTTTGGTGTGTAGCGGAAGTAATGATATAGTAATTAAAATGTACTAATGTCGTGTTGGGTTTGGTGTGTAGTGGTAGTAATGATATAGTAATTAAAATGCACTAATTTCGTGTTGGGTTTGGTGTGTAGTGGGAGTAATGATATAGTAATTAAAATGTACTAATGTAGTGTTGGGTCTGGTGTGTAGCGGTAGATCTCACCGTTAGCAGGGCGTAGCCAGTGAGCGCTGTGCAGGAGAGGGACATGAAGTCACCCTTGGAGGAGAGGACCCTGCAGCCGTCCGTTACCCACCGGCCCCGCCCCCCCAGTGACCCCGACTCCCAGCTGCCCCCCACTGCGTCCCTGTCGCCAGGAATCCGCCGGAGTGTGACGTTCACCAGCTCGTGCAGGCTCTGCAGGGCGTTGCCATCTGCTTGGGAAGGGGAAGGTACATCAGAAAAACAAAACTCACACCAAAGCATAACAATAGCACTCTAAAACTCACGCCTCCTTAATCTCCTGACCCCAATAGTAATCTAAAACTCACGCCTCCTTAATCTCCTGACTCCAATAGTACTCTAAAACTCACACCTCCTTAATCTCCTGACTCCAATAGTACTCAAAAACTCATGCCTCCTTAATCTCCTGACCCCAATAGTACTCTAAAACTCACGCCTCCTTAATCTCCTGACTCCAATAGCACTCTAAAACTCACGCCTCCTTAATCTCCTGACTCCAATAGCACTCTAAAACTCACGCCTCCTTAATCTCCTGACCCCAATATCACTCTAAAACTCACACCCCCTTAATCTCCTGACCCCAATATCACGCCTCCTTAATCTCCTGACCCCAATAGCACTCGAGAACTCACGCTTCCTTAATCTCCTGACCCCAATAGTACTCTAAAACTCACGCCTCCTTAATCTCCTGACTCCAATAGTACTCTAAAACTCACGCCTCCTTAATCTCCTGACCTCAATAGTACTCTAAAACTCACGCCTCCTTAATCTCCTGACCTCAATAGTACTCTAAAACTCACGCCTCCTTAATCTCCTGACCCCAAATATCACTCTAAAACTCACACCCCCTTAATCTCCTGACCCCAATATCACTCTAAAACTCACACCCCCTTAATCTCCTGACTCCAATAGCACTCTAAAACTCACGCCTCCTTAATCTCCTGACCCCCAATAGCACTCTAAAACTCACGCCTCCTTAATCTCCTGACCCCAATAGCACTCTAAAACTCATGCCTCCTTAATCTCCTGACCCCAATAGCACTCTAAAACTCACACCCCCTTAATCTCCTGACCCCAATATCACTCTAAAACTCACACCTCCTTAATCTCCTGACCCCAATAGCACTCTAAAAATCACACCCCCTTAATCTCCTGACCCCAATAGCACTCTAAAAATCACACCTCCTTAATCTCCTGACCCCAATATCACGCCTCCTTAATCTCCTGACCCCAATAGCACTCGAGAACTCACGCTTCCTTAATCTCCTGACCCCAATATCACTCTAAAACTCACACCTCCTTAATCTCCTGACCCCAATAGCACTCTAAAAATCACACCCCCTTAATCTCCAGACCCCAATAGCACTCTAAAAATCACACCCCCTTAATCTCCTGACCCCAATAGCACTCTAAAAATCACACCTCCTTAATCTCCTGACCCCAATATCACGCCTCCTTAATCTCCTGACCCCAATAGCACTCTAAAACTCACACCCCCTTAATCTCCTGACCCCAATATCACTCTAAAACTCACACCTCCTTAATCTCCTGACCCCAATAGCACTCTAAAAATCACACCCCCTTAATCTTCTGACCCCAATAGCACTCTAAAAATCACACCTCCTTAATCTCCTGACCCCAATATCACGCCTCCTTAATCTCCTGACCCCAATAGCACTCGAGAACTCACGCTTCCTTAATCTCCTGACCCCAATAGTACTCTAAAACTCACGCCTCCTTAATCTCCTGACCCCAATAGTACTCTAAAACTCACACCTCCTTAATCTCCTGACTCCAATAGCACTCTAAAACTCACGCCTCCTTAATCTCCTGACCCCAATAGCACTCTAAAACTCACGCCTCCTTAATCTCCTGACCCCAATAGCACTCTAAAACTCACGCCTCCTTAATCTCCTGACCCCAATAGCACTCTAAAACTCACACCCCCTTAATTTCCTGACCCCAATATCACTCTAAAACTCACACCTCCTTAATCTCCTGACCCCAATAGCACTCTAAAAGTCACACCCCCTTAATCTCCTGACCCCAATAGCACTCTAAAAATCACACCTCCTTAATCTCCTGAGCCCAATAGCACTCTAAAACTCACACCTGCTTAATCTTTTGACCCCAATAGCACTCAAACTCACCCCCTTGCTTATTTATGCATTATTCTCCTGCTATGCAGTGAGACTTGATCGCCAGTCATTATAATAACTTGTTTATCAAATAAAGAAATACAAGAGAGACTGTGTGGTGTAGTCTGTAGGGTGGCAGACTCAACCCCACCACGCGGCCAGGGGCTCGACTCTCTGTGCTGTGAGCCTGTCTTTATATCAGAAAAAACTAAATCTCAAATCTCCTTCTCCCAATAGTGTTCTCAAACACTCACTATGAGTGACAATGTTGATGTGTTCATTTCAAACTGTCCCTAAGCCCCCCTCAGAACATCAGTGCCCCGGTCCCGGTCCAGTCCCGATCCTATACCCACCGATGTTGACCAGAATGACCGGGGCGGAGACGGTCCTCCCCTTGCCCTGGTTGGCCAGTGGGCTGGAGGTCTCAGCCGGGGGGAAGAGCTTCCCATTCCTGAATCCTAAAAACAGCAGCCTGTAGAGAGGGTCCTGGGACTGGCTCGACCCGGACCGATCGGAGAGAAGAGATGGTGGCAGCTGTATCCAGGCCTCCACGACAGCGTTCTGATCGGAGTACAACAATCTGCACATTACTGGGACAACCACCGCTTTCACCCTCACGTAATCATTTAATACTTAAAAATTTGTCACTGACATCTAAGAACAAGGCCAACAGCACCACGCAGTTAGGTTCGAATTTAAGCCTGAGAATCGGGTACGTAATCACACTGGTCCCAGATTCTCTAGACAAACCAGATACTCAACCCTTGCATTTCTCCTATCCTCTGCTTCTTAGCTATAAAAGGTTTGGACTGGCAACAGGAATTTCCGGTGTGGTATTAGAGTACATAACGCCACAGTGCTGTACCTGGTCACACCTCCTTATTGAAAGTTAATGTATCTGGAGTAGCGTATCTGGGGGGTGTATAGAGCATTTGCAGCAGGGGGTAGACTGACCCTGAGTGCCATGGTGGGCGGGGCGCTGGTGACGTTGCACTTGAAGCCCAGCTGCCGGTCCTGGCTGGCGTCAGGGACTCGAGCGGCGGGTTCGCGGGTGACCCAGAGGTCGGGCGGAACCTTCCGGAACAACGTGCAGGTCATACCGCGAAAGCCGCCGGCTCTGAGGGCATGAGCTTCCAGAGCGATGTTGTAGGAGCTCTGGAAAACCACAAAACCCACAATTCCTTCGGCAACTGCTGGGTAATAGTGAACTGCATACCCATCTTTAAATAGATAAAAAATAGCCAAAGGTAAGGCCAAGATTTATGGGTTAAATATTTTTGTCTCAGACTGTATATGAATAATGAGCTACAATCAAAAACAAGGGTGTTCAAGCTTTCCCTAAAAAGTGTCAATAACAAAGTTGCATGTTTGTCAGTCATTTTCCAACTCAAAATAGCACAGAGGGCACATGAAAACAAAATGAGACTGAACACCCATTTCAAAACACCAGCGTGACTGAAAAAAGGTTTGTGAGTTGTGAGTGTGCGTTTAAATGAGCACGGGTCCTGTTGTGTGAAGTGTGCGTTTAAATGAGCACGGGTCCTGTTGTGTGAGTGTGTGTTTAAATGAGCACGGGTCCTGTTGTGTGAAGTGTGCGTTTAAATGAGCACGGTCCCGTTGTGTGAAGTGTGCGTTTAAATGAGCAGGGTCCTGTTGTGTTTTGTGTGCGTTTAAATGAGCAGGGTCCTGTTGTGTGTTGTGTGTTGTGTGCATTTAAATGAGCACGGTGAGACTGGTGCGTGAGGGTTGGACCTGAAATGCACGACTCAGAAACAGAAATCGAAGGATAAAGTCCCGTCAGGGCTTTATTCGAGGAATGTCCAATGAGCATAGTCAAAAAACAAGCAAAGTTCATCCACAAAAATCCAGCCAAAACCAATGTACAGTACAGAGGGAGAAGGCAGTCTCAGAATCGGTACACCATGCAATAATCCAGTAACCAGAGTAGCTGTCAGCAGGGCAGAAGTACAGGCAGACGGTAGGCAGGCTTGGGGTCGAAGGCAATGCAAGAGTGCATATTTCTTCCATAGAGCAAGACCTGTTTTGAACTGTCCCGCGTAAGGTTGTATCGATTTTAAGTGTTTTTGCCGCTGTCTGCTGATTGCGTGGTTTTAATTAGAACTCGTTGAAACACTGATTTTAAGTGTTCTATAGGCTGTTTGCTGTCTGCGTAGTTTTAACTTGATTTGATTGAACACTGATCAAAGCAATTGCATTATTAGGTTGTGTTTGTTCTGCGATTGGCTTTTTCAGCTCGTTAGACCGGATAAACTGATAGTTCCGGAGTATTGTGCTTTTTGATAGGAAATAATAATTGATCCTGCTCGCGAAGTGTCTCTCAGCTGTTAGTCTTCCGCAATCAGCTGTGTGCACTTCAAAAAGACTTGTGTCTGAGCGACAAGTATATAGCTTGAGGCTTCACTGACCTTTTCAGAGTGCATATTTCTTCCATAGAGCAAGACCTGTTTTGAACTGTCCCGCGTAAGGTTGTATCGATTTTAAGTGTTTTTGCCGCTGTCTGCTGATTGCGTGGTTTTAATTAGAACTCGTTGAAACACTGATTTTAAGTGTTCTATAGGCTGTTTGCTGTCTGCGTAGTTTTAACTTGATTTGATTGAACACTGATCAAAGCAATTGCATTATTAGGTTGTGTTTGTTCTGCGATTGGCTTTTTCAGCTCGTTAGACCGGATAAACTGATAGTTCCGGAGTATTGTGCTTTTTGATAGGAAATAATAATTGATCCTGCTCGCGAAGTGTCTCTCAGCTGTTAGTCTTCCGCAATCAGCTGTGTGCACTTCAAAAAGACTTGTGTCTGAGCGACAAGTATATAGCTTGAGGCTTCACTGACCTTTTCAGAGTGCATATTTCTTCCATAGAGCAAGACCTGTTTTGAACTGTCCCGCGTAAGGTTGTATCGATTTTAAGTGTTTTTGCCGCTGTCTGCTGATTGCGTGGTTTTAATTAGAACTCGTTGAAACACTGATTTTAAGTGTTCTATAGGCTGTTTGCTGTCTGCGTAGTTTTAACTTGATTTGATTGAACACTGATCAAAGCAATTGCATTATTAGGTTGTGTTTGTTCTGCGATTGGCTTTTTCAGCTCGTTAGACCGGATAAACTGATAGTTCCGGAGTATTGTGCTTTTTGATAGGAAATAATAATTGATCCTGCTCGCGAAGTGTCTCTCAGCTGTTAGTCTTCCGCAATCAGCTGTGTGCACTTCAAAAAGACTTGTGTCTGAGCGACAAGTATATAGCTTGAGGCTTCACTGACCTTTTCAGAGTGCATATTTCTTCCATAGAGCAAGACCTGTTTTGAACTGTCCCGCGTAAGGTTGTATCGATTTTAAGTGTTTTTGCCGCTGTCTGCTGATTGCGTGGTTTTAATTAGAACTCGTTGAAACACTGATTTTAAGTGTTCTATAGGCTGTTTGCTGTCTGCGTAGTTTTAACTTGATTTGATTGAACACTGATCAAAGCAATTGCATTATTAGGTTGTGTTTGTTCTGCGATTGGCTTTTTCAGCTCGTTAGACCGGATAAACTGATAGTTCCGGAGTATTGTGCTTTTTGATAGGAAATAATAATTGATCCTGCTCGCGAAGTGTCTCTCAGCTGTTAGTCTTCCGCAATCAGCTGTGTGCACTTCAAAAAGACTTGTGTCTGAGCGACAAGTATATAGCTTGAGGCTTCACTGACCTTTTCAGAGTGCATATTTCTTCCATAGAGCAAGACCTGTTTTGAACTGTCCCGCGTAAGGTTGTATCGATTTTAAGTGTTTTTGCCGCTGTCTGCTGATTGCGTGGTTTTAATTAGAACTCGTTGAAACACTGATTTTAAGTGTTCTATAGGCTGTTTGCTGTCTGCGTAGTTTTAACTTGATTTGATTGAACACTGATCAAAGCAATTGCATTATTAGGTTGTGTTTGTTCTGCGATTGGCTTTTTCAGCTCGTTAGACCGGATAAACTGATAGTTCCGGAGTATTGTGCTTTTTGATAGGAAATAATAATTGATCCTGCTCGCGAAGTGTCTCTCAGCTGTTAGTCTTCCGCAATCAGCTGTGTGCACTTCAAAAAGACTTGTGTCTGAGCGACAAGTATATAGCTTGAGGCTTCACTGACCTTTTCAGAGTGCATATTTCTTCCATAGAGCAAGACCTGTTTTGAACTGTCCCGCGTAAGGTTGTATCGATTTTAAGTGTTTTTGCCGCTGTCTGCTGATTGCGTGGTTTTAATTAGAACTCGTTGAAACACTGATTTTAAGTGTTCTATAGGCTGTTTGCTGTCTGCGTAGTTTTAACTTGATTTGATTGAACACTGATCAAAGCAATTGCATTATTAGGTTGTGTTTGTTCTGCGATTGGCTTTTTCAGCTCGTTAGACCGGATAAACTGATAGTTCCGGAGTATTGTGCTTTTTGATAGGAAATAATAATTGATCCTGCTCGCGAAGTGTCTCTCAGCTGTTAGTCTTCCGCAATCAGCTGTGTGCACTTCAAAAAGACTTGTGTCTGAGCGACAAGTATATAGCTTGAGGCTTCACTGACCTTTTCAGAGTGCATATTTCTTCCATAGAGCAAGACCTGTTTTGAACTGTCCCGCGTAAGGTTGTATCGATTTTAAGTGTTTTTGCCGCTGTCTGCTGATTGCGTGGTTTTAATTAGAACTCGTTGAAACACTGATTTTAAGTGTTCTATAGGCTGTTTGCTGTCTGCGTAGTTTTAACTTGATTTGATTGAACACTGATCAAAGCAATTGCATTATTAGGTTGTGTTTGTTCTGCGATTGGCTTTTTCAGCTCGTTAGACCGGATAAACTGATAGTTCCGGAGTATTGTGCTTTTTGATAGGAAATAATAATTGATCCTGCTCGCGAAGTGTCTCTCAGCTGTTAGTCTTCCGCAATCAGCTGTGTGCACTTCAAAAAGACTTGTGTCTGAGCGACAAGTATATAGCTTGAGGCTTCACTGACCTTTTCAGAGTGCATATTTCTTCCATAGAGCAAGACCTGTTTTGAACTGTCCCGCGTAAGGTTGTATCGATTTTAAGTGTTTTTGCCGCTGTCTGCTGATTGCGTGGTTTTAATTAGAACTCGTTGAAACACTGATTTTAAGTGTTCTATAGGCTGTTTGCTGTCTGCGTAGTTTTAACTTGATTTGATTGAACACTGATCAAAGCAATTGCATTATTAGGTTGTGTTTGTTCTGCGATTGGCTTTTTCAGCTCGTTAGACCGGATAAACTGATAGTTCCGGAGTATTGTGCTTTTTGATAGGAAATAATAATTGATCCTGCTCGCGAAGTGTCTCTCAGCTGTTAGTCTTCCGCAATCAGCTGTGTGCACTTCAAAAAGACTTGTGTCTGAGCGACAAGTATATAGCTTGAGGCTTCACTGACCTTTTCAGAGTGCATATTTCTTCCATAGAGCAAGACCTGTTTTGAACTGTCCCGCGTAAGGTTGTATCGATTTTAAGTGTTTTTGCCGCTGTCTGCTGATTGCGTGGTTTTAATTAGAACTCGTTGAAACACTGATTTTAAGTGTTCTATAGGCTGTTTGCTGTCTGCGTAGTTTTAACTTGATTTGATTGAACACTGATCAAAGCAATTGCATTATTAGGTTGTGTTTGTTCTGCGATTGGCTTTTTCAGCTCGTTAGACCGGATAAACTGATAGTTCCGGAGTATTGTGCTTTTTGATAGGAAATAATAATTGATCCTGCTCGCGAAGTGTCTCTCAGCTGTTAGTCTTCCGCAATCAGCTGTGTGCACTTCAAAAAGACTTGTGTCTGAGCGACAAGTATATAGCTTGAGGCTTCACTGACCTTTTCAGAGTGCATATTTCTTCCATAGAGCAAGACCTGTTTTGAACTGTCCCGCGTAAGGTTGTATCGATTTTAAGTGTTTTTGCCGCTGTCTGCTGATTGCGTGGTTTTAATTAGAACTCGTTGAAACACTGATTTTAAGTGTTCTATAGGCTGTTTGCTGTCTGCGTAGTTTTAACTTGATTTGATTGAACACTGATCAAAGCAATTGCATTATTAGGTTGTGTTTGTTCTGCGATTGGCTTTTTCAGCTCGTTAGACCGGATAAACTGATAGTTCCGGAGTATTGTGCTTTTTGATAGGAAATAATAATTGATCCTGCTCGCGAAGTGTCTCTCAGCTGTTAGTCTTCCGCAATCAGCTGTGTGCACTTCAAAAAGACTTGTGTCTGAGCGACAAGTATATAGCTTGAGGCTTCACTGACCTTTTCAGAGTGCATATTTCTTCCATAGAGCAAGACCTGTTTTGAACTGTCCCGCGTAAGGTTGTATCGATTTTAAGTGTTTTTGCCGCTGTCTGCTGATTGCGTGGTTTTAATTAGAACTCGTTGAAACACTGATTTTAAGTGTTCTATAGGCTGTTTGCTGTCTGCGTAGTTTTAACTTGATTTGATTGAACACTGATCAAAGCAATTGCATTATTAGGTTGTGTTTGTTCTGCGATTGGCTTTTTCAGCTCGTTAGACCGGATAAACTGATAGTTCCGGAGTATTGTGCTTTTTGATAGGAAATAATAATTGATCCTGCTCGCGAAGTGTCTCTCAGCTGTTAGTCTTCCGCAATCAGCTGTGTGCACTTCAAAAAGACTTGTGTCTGAGCGACAAGTATATAGCTTGAGGC
This sequence comes from Ilyophis sp. 1 JC-2022, assembly GCA_022702515.1. NCBI lineage: Eukaryota > Metazoa > Chordata > Actinopteri > Anguilliformes > Synaphobranchidae > Ilyophis > Ilyophis sp. 1 JC-2022. Next base: position 42,323,932 of record CM040400.1, on the reverse strand, counting down.
TTCACTGACCTTTTCAGAGTGCATATTTCTTCCATAGAGCAAGACCTGTTTTGAACTGTCCCGCGTAAGGTTGTATCGATTTTAAGTGTTTTTGCCGCTGTCTGCTGATTGCGTGGTTTTAATTAGAACTCGTTGAAACACTGATTTTAAGTGTTCTATAGGCTGTTTGCTGTCTGCGTAGTTTTAACTTGATTTGATTGAACACTGATCAAAGCAATTGCATTATTAGGTTGTGTTTGTTCTGCGATTGGCTTTTTCAGCTCGTTAGACCGGATAAACTGATAGTTCCGGAGTATTGTGCTTTTTGATAGGAAATAATAATTGATCCTGCTCGCGAAGTGTCTCTCAGCTGTTAGTCTTCCGCAATCAGCTGTGTGCACTTCAAAAAGACTTGTGTCTGAGCGACAAGTATATAGCTTGAGGCTTCACTGACCTTTTCAGAGTGCATATTTCTTCCATAGAGCAAGACCTGTTTTGAACTGTCCCGCGTAAGGTTGTATCGATTTTAAGTGTTTTTGCCGCTGTCTGCTGATTGCGTGGTTTTAATTAGAACTCGTTGAAACACTGATTTTAAGTGTTCTATAGGCTGTTTGCTGTCTGCGTAGTTTTAACTTGATTTGATTGAACACTGATCAAAGCAATTGCATTATTAGGTTGTGTTTGTTCTGCGATTGGCTTTTTCAGCTCGTTAGACCGGATAAACTGATAGTTCCGGAGTATTGTGCTTTTTGATAGGAAATAATAATTGATCCTGCTCGCGAAGTGTCTCTCAGCTGTTAGTCTTCCGCAATCAGCTGTGTGCACTTCAAAAAGACTTGTGTCTGAGCGACAAGTATATAGCTTGAGGCTTCACTGACCTTTTCAGAGTGCATATTTCTTCCATAGAGCAAGACCTGTTTTGAACTGTCCCGCGTAAGGTTGTATCGATTTTAAGTGTTTTTGCCGCTGTCTGCTGATTGCGTGGTTTTAATTAGAACTCGTTGAAACACTGATTTTAAGTGTTCTATAGGCTGTTTGCTGTCTGCGTAGTTTTAACTTGATTTGATTGAACACTGATCAAAGCAATTGCATTATTAGGTTGTGTTTGTTCTGCGATTGGCTTTTTCAGCTCGTTAGACCGGATAAACTGATAGTTCCGGAGTATTGTGCTTTTTGATAGGAAATAATAATTGATCCTGCTCGCGAAGTGTCTCTCAGCTGTTAGTCTTCCGCAATCAGCTGTGTGCACTTCAAAAAGACTTGTGTCTGAGCGACACAAGTGTCGCTCCGTCCCAGTTAGTGTGTGTGTTCCATGTGTGTTCTCCCCATCCCCGTCTGCTCTCTTCCATTCAGAACCCGCTTCCAACGACATGGCTCTTCACGGCGACGCAACCCTTCCAACCTCCGCTACCCCTCACTGACTCCCTGCGAGAATTTCACCGTCGCAGGGGGGCTCTGGAACTGCCAGTCTGCCACACGGAAAGCAGACTTCATCTCCGGCTATGCCTCCTTCCTGTCCCTCCAGTTTCTCGCCCTCACTGAAACCTGGATCACACCGGACAACACGGCAACTCCCGCTGCCCTCTCCTCCTCCTTCTCCTTCTCTCACACCCCCCGGCCGTCTGGCCGCGGAGGTGGTACTGGTTTGCTACTCTCCCCCTCATGGACTTTCTCTGTTTTCCCCCTCTCTGATCTATCTATTACAAGCTTTGAATACCACTCTGTGTTTATCAACCACCCTATTAACCTGTACATTATAGTTGTTTATCGCCCTCCAGGTCCCCTGGGGTGCTTCCTCGACGAGCTTGACACCCTGCTCAGCTCTTTCCCAGAGGACGGCATCCCGCTGATCCTCCTGGGAGACTTCAACATCCATCTAGACGCCTCCCAGTCTGCAGCCTTCCTACCACTTCTCCGCTCCTTTGACCTCACCCTCCAACCCTCCCCCGCCACCCACAAGGCTGGCAACCTCCTAGACCTGGTCTTCCAGAGGAACAGCCCCTGCTCTGACCTCACTGTTACCCCTCTGCATACCTCTGATCACCACTTCATTTCCTTCTCTCTTCCTCTTGTTCCACACCGTCCCTCCCCTCCCCACACCCCCACTGTCTCTGTCCGCCGTAACCTCTGCTCCCTCTCACCCTCCTCTCTTGCTCCCTGTGTCACTTCTTCCCTCCCCCCCCTCAAACCCTTCTCTCAACTCTCTATCGACTCTGCATCTGACACCCTGCTCACAGCTCTCTCCACATCACTTAACACTCTCTGCCCTCTTGTCTCTAGGCCCACACGCCCATCTCCTCCCTGCCCATGGATGTCTGATGCCCTGCGCACCTCAAGGGCCGGTCTCCGCGCAGCTGAGAGGAGGTGGAGAAAATCCAGAGACGCATCAGACCTCTCTTCCTACCAGACTCTCCTAGCGGCGTTCTCTACGGCAGTCACCGCCGCCAAGGTATCCTACTATCACACAAAAATTTGCAAACACAGTTCTAACCCCCGTCAATTGTTTTCTATCTTCTCCTCCCTCCTCAGCAAACCCCCTCCTCCTCCTCACTCCTCGTTCACTGCTGACAACTTCGCAGATTCCTTCGATGAGAAGATCGCAGACATCCGCAGCTCCTTCAGCCCCACTCCCCCTCCCCCCACAGACACTGTTTCCCACTCTCTTTCTCTCTCTACCCCTTCTGTGTCCCCCCCCTGCTTCTCCACCTTTTCTCCCCTTTCTCAGACTGATGTGTCCCATCTCCTACTCTCCCATCGCCCCACTACTTGTGCCCTCGACCCTATCCCTTCATCTCTCCTCCAGGCAATCACCCCAGATATCCTCCCGTTTGTGACCTCCCTGGTGAACTCCTCCCTGACCTCTGGCTGTTTCCCCTCATCCTTCAAAAGAGCCCACATCACCCCGATCCTGAAAAAACCCACACTGGACCCCTCCAACATCCAAAACTACAGACCGGTATCCCTGCTTTCTTTTCTTTCCAAAACTATCGAACGTGCTGTTTCTAACCAACTGTCGTCTTTCCTCACCCAGAACAACCTGCTAGACCCCCTCCAGTCCGGCTTCAAACCTGGCCACTCAACGGAGACCGCACTCCTCTCCGTCAGCGAGATGCTTCATGCAGCTCGGGCAACCTCCCTCTCCTCTGTGCTAATACTTCTAGACCTCTCTGCCGCCTTCGACACCGTAGATCACTCCATCCTCCTGTCGTCCCTGTCTGCAGCGGGGATCGGCGGCTCGGCCCTGGCCTGGATTGAGTCCTACCTCTCGGAACGCTCCTCCCAGGTTGCCTGGGCTGGTAAAGTATCGGCAGCCCGTCCCCTTACCACAGGAGTCCCCCAGGGCTCTGTCCTTGGTCCCCTCCTTTTCTCCATCTACACCAAGTCCCTTGGCCCTGTTATCACTGCTCATGGTCTTTCTTACCACTGCTATGCTGACGATACTCAACTCTTTCTCTCCTTCCCACCCTCTGACACTCAGGTATCAGCCCGCGTCTCCGCTTGCCTGAGAGACATCCAGAGCTGGATGGACAACCACCATCTCAAGCTCAATCCTGGCAAGACTGAGCTCATCTACATTCCTGCTCTAACCTCTCCTCCTCTCAATCTCTCTATTTCCCTAGGGGACACTCCACTGACCCCAACGCCCTGTGCCAGGAACCTTGGAGTCGTGATGGACAACAGGCTGTCCCTCTCCGAGAACATCGCAGCGGTAACCCGGGCATGCAGGTTCTTCCTGTACAACATCAGGAGAATCCGCCCCTTCCTCACCACCCACTCAACCCAGCTCCTGGTCCAAGCAATGGTGCTGTCCCGCCTGGACTATTGCAACTCTCTCCTGGCTGGCCTGCCAGCATCGGCCATTAGACCCCTTCAGCTTATCCAGAACGCAGCAGCGCGCCTGGTCTTCAACCTCCCCCGACACTCCCATGTCACCCCCCTGCTCATCGACCTCCACTGGCTACCGGTGATGGCTCGCATCAAATTCAAAACATTGGTGCTCGCCTTCCAGGCAGTCCGAGGATCTGCCCCCCCATACCTCCAAAAACTAATCAGACCTTACACACCTGCCAGATCCCTGCGCTCCGCCTCCTCAGGACGACTGGTACCCCCCCCTCTTCATGCTAGCACCCGGTCTCGATGTCTGTCTGTCCTGGCCCCACGGTGGTGGAATGAGCTCCCCGTGGAGGTCAGAACAGCAGAAAGTCTGACCGCCTTCAAGCGCAGATTGAAGACTCACCTCTTCAAGCTGCACCTCTCTCCTCCCCTCCCTACCTCCCTGTGACTATTGTTATTAATGTTGTGTAATTCCCCCCAAAAAAAAAAAAAACAAACACCCCAATCATACTGACTGCGCCTAATACTTAGATTCATATTAGCCTTTTTAGGGTTGTTTCTATAACGTTCTTGTTCCTAGTTTGAAAATGCACTATGTACGTCGCTCTGGATAAGAGCGTCTGCTAAATGTCTATAATGTAATGTAATAAAAGAGTCAAGACCGAAGTCCGCTCCGCGGGGCAAAAGTACAAAAAGACAGCAGGCAAAAACTTGTGGTACAGGCAGGCAGTGGTAACAAAACAGAGGTCAATAACAATGGTCAAAAACAGGCTTGGATCGTAACAAAAGACAGGCTTGAAAAACCTTAGTAAATAGACACGGGAGAATGAAACAATTAGAGAAGCGTGAGCGACAGCAAGAGATAGAGAAACAGCATGAGCGCAAGGCTGCGGAAAAACACGGAGATGTGTATGCTAACAATGAACGGAAAACGTAACATGAATCAAACATAAAACGTGACATGACAAGACAAGAAAATAACTCGTAACAATAATCAAACATGAAACGTGACATGACATAAAAATGAAACGTAACAAGAATAAAACATAAAACGTGGCGTGACTAGACTAAACACAATACGTGACAAACAAGAAATCTAACAAAGACAAGAAGAGAAAATAAAACGTGACATGACAGTAGATGTGACACACGGGTCCTGTTGTGTGAGTGTGCGTTTAAATGAGCACGGGTCCTGTTGTGTGTGAGTGTTGTGTGTGTGTGTTGTGTGTTGTATTGACTCACAGCGGAGTATACCGCTGTCCCGCGGTTGAGTTGACTGCTCCCCATCCTCAGCAGGCTGGCCACCGTACGGGAGCAGGCCGAGGCCTCCTGCTCCGCCATCGCCAGCACCTCCTCCTCCGCCAGCATCAGGTTACTGCAGAGCTCCAATATTACACCTCCTAGCTACAGCATATAGACACGCACATGAACACACACATAAACACACATGCGTAAACACACAATCCTACACCTGCATCAGGTAACTACAGCGCTCCAATATTACACCTCCTAGCTACAACATATAGACACGCACATGAACACACACATAAACACACATGCGTAAACACAGTCCAACACCTGCAGCAGGTTACTGCAGAGATATAACGCCCCCTAGCGGTAGCACTGAGACCCGCATATAAACACACTACACCAGCATCAGGTTTGTGCAGAGATCTATCCTCACCCCCCAACATAAATTATTCATGAAATAATGAAGAGCAGAAGTTGTGAAATGCAGAAACGGACACAGCACTAATGCCCCCACCCGCACCCCTCTCCCCAAACCTACCTCCCTGTATTTCTCCACCCCCACCTACCTCCTTGTACTTCTCTACCCGCAACCCCACCCCTTTCCCCAAACCTACCTTCCTGTACTCCTCTACCCGCACCCCCACCCCTCTCCCCAAACCTACCTCCCTGTATTTCTCCACCCCCACCTCTTTCCCCAAACCTACCTTCCTGTACTCCTCTACCCGCACCCCCACCCCTCTCCCCAAACCTACCTCCCTGTACTTTTCCACCCACACCTCCACCCCTCTCCCCAAACCTACTGCCCTGTACTCCTCTACCCGCACCCGCCTCCCCAAACCTACCATCCTGTACTTCTCCACCCCCACCCCTCTCCCCAAACCTACCTCCCTGTACTTCTCCACCTCCACCCCTCTCCCCAAACCTACCTGCCTGTACTGCTCTACCCGCAACCACACCCCGCCCCCAAACCTACCTCCCTCTACGTCTCCACCCCACCCCTCTCCCCAAACCTACCTCCCTGTACTTCTCCACCCCCACCCCTCTCCCCAAACCTACCTCCCTGTACTTCTCCACCCCCACCTCTCCCCAAACCTACCTCCCTGTACTTCTCCACCCCCTACCCTCTCCCCAAACCTACCTCCCTGTACTGCTCTACCCGCAACCACACCCCTCTCCCCAAACCTACCTCCCTGTACTTCTCCACCCCCACTCCTCTCCCCAAACCTACCTCCCTGTACTTCTCCACCTCCACCCCTCTCCTCAAACCTACCTCCCGGTACTTCGCCACCCCCACCCCTCTCCCCAAACCTACCTCCCTGTACTTCTCCACCCCCTACCCTCTCCCCAAACCTACCTCCCTGTACTGCTCTACCCGCAACCACACCCCTCTCCTCAAACCTACCTCCATGTACTTCTCCACCTCCACCCCTCTCCCCAAACCTACCTCCCTGTACTTCGCCACCCCTACCCCTCTCCCCAAACCTACCTCCCTGTACTTCTCTACCCGCAACCACACCCCTCTCCTCAAACCTACCTCCCTGTACTTCTCCACCCCCACCCCAAACCTACCTCCCTGTACTTCTCCACCCCCACCCCTCTCCCCAAACCTACCTCCCTGTACTTCTCCACCTCCACCCCTCTCCCCAAACCTACCTCCCTGTACTTCTCCACCCCCACCCCTCTCCCCAAACCTACCTCCCTGTACTGCTCTACCCGCAACCACACCCCTCCCCCAAACCTACCTCCCTGTACTTCTCCACCCCCACCCCTCTCCCCAAACCTACCTCCCTGTACTTCTCCACCTCCACCCCTCTCCCCAAACCTACCTCCCTGTACTTCTCCACCCCCACCTCTCCCCAAACCTACCTCCCTGTACTTCTCCACCCCCTACCCTCTCCCCAAACCTACCTCCCTGTACTGCTCTACCCACAACCACACCCTCTCCCCAAACCTACCTCCCTGTACTTCTCCACCCCCACCCCTCTCTCCAAACCTACCTCCCTGTACTTCTCCACCTCCACCCCTCTCCTCAAACCTACCTCCCTGTACTTCTCCACCTCCACCCCTCTCCCCAAACCTACCTCCCTGTACTTCTCCACCCCCACCCCTCTCCCCAAACCTACCTCCCTGTACTTCTCCACCCCCTACCCTCTCCCCAAACCTACCTCCCTGTACTGCTCTACCCGCAACCACACCCCTCTCCCCAAACCTACCTCCCTGTACTTCTCCACCTCCACCCCTCTCCCCAAACCTACCTCCCTGTACTTCTCCACCCCCACCCCTCTCCCCAAACCTACCTCCCTGTACTTCTCCACCCCCGACCCTCTCCCCAAACCTACCTCCCTGTACTGCTCTACCCCCCCACCCCTCTCCCCAAACCTACCTCCCTGTACTTCTCCACCCCCACCCCTCTCCCCAAACCTACCTCCCTGTACTTCTCCACCTCCACCCCTCTCCCCAAACCTACCTCCCTGTACTTCTCCACCCCCACCCCTCTCCCCAAACCTACCTCCCTGTAATTATCCACCCCCTACCCTCTCCCCAAACCTACCTCCCTGTACTGCTCTACCCGCAACCACACCCCTCCCCAAACCTACCTCCCTGTACTTCTCCACCCCCACCCCTCTCCCCAAACCTACCTCCCTGTACTTCTCCACCTCCACCCCTCTCCCCAAACCTACCTCCCTGTACTTCTCCACCCCCACCCCTCTCCCCAAACCTACCTCCCTGTACTTCTCCACCCCCTACCCTCTCCCCAAACCTACCTCCCTGTACTGCTCTACCCGCAACCACACCCCTCTCCCCAAACCTACCTCCCTGTAATTATCCACCCCCTACCCTCTCCCCAAACCTACCTCCCTGTACTTCTCCACCTCCACCCCTCTCCCCAAACCTACCTCCCTGTACTTCTCCACCCCCACCTCTCCCCAAACCTACCTCCCTGTACTTCTCCACCCCCTACCCTCTCCCCAAACCTACCTCCCTGTACTGCTCTACCCGCAACCACACCCCTCTCCCCAAACCTACCTCCCTGTACTTCTCCACCCCCACCCCTCTCCCCAAACCTACCTCCCTGTACTTCTCCACCTCCACCCCTCTCCTCAAACCTACCTCCCTGTACTTCTCCACCTCCACCCCTCTCCCCAAACCTACCTCCCTGTACTTCTCCACCCCCTACCCTCTCCCCAAACCTACCTCCCTGTACTGCTCTACCCGCAACCACACCCCTCTCCTCAAACCTACCTCCCTGTACTTCTCCACCCCCACCCCTCTCCCCAAACCTACCTCCCTGTACTTCTCCACCCCCACCCCTCTCCCCAAACCTACCTCCCTGTACTTCTCCACCTCCACCCCTCTCCCCAAACCTACCTCCCTGTACTTCTCCACCCCCACCCCTCTCCCCAAACCTACCTCCCTGTAATTATCCACCCCCTACCCTCTCCCCAAACCTACCTCCCTGTACTGCTCTACCCGCAACCACACCCCTCCCCCAAACCTACCTCCCTGTACTTCTCCACCCCCACCCCTCTCCCCAAACCTACCTCCCTGTACTTCTCCACCTCCACCCCTCTCCTCAAACCTACCTCCCTGTACTTCTCCACCCCCTACCCTCTCCCCAAACCTACCTCCCTGTACTGCTCTACCTCCAACCCACCCCTCTCCCCAAACCTACCTCCCTGTACTTCTCCACCCCCACCCCTCTCCCCAAACCTACCTCCCTGTACTGCTCTACCCGCAACCACACCCCTCTCCTCAAACCTACCTCCCTGTACTTCTCCACCCCCTACCCTCTCCCCAAACCTACCTCCCTGTACTGCTCTACCCGCAACCACACCCCTCTCCCCAAACCTACCTCCCTGTACTTCTCCACCCCCTACCCTCTCCCCAAACCTACCTCCCTGTACTTCTCCACCACCACCCCTCTCCCCAAACCTACCTCCCTGTACTTCTCCACCACACCCTCTCCCCAAACCTACCTCCCTGTACTTCTCCACCCCCTACCCTCTCCCCAAACCTACCTCCCTGTACTGCTCTACCGCAACGCAACCACCCCTCTCCCCAAACCTACCTCCCTGTACTTCTCCACCCCCACCCCTCTCCCCAAACCTACCTCCCTGTACTTCTCCACCCCCACCCCTCTCCCGAACCTACCTCCCTGTACTTCTCCACCTCCACCCCTCTCCCCAAACCTACCTCCCTGTACTTCTCCACCTCCACCCCTCTCCCAAACCTACCTCCCTGTACTTCTCCACCCCACCCCTCTCCCCAAACCTACCTCCCTGTACTTCTCCACCCCCTACCCTCTCCCCAAACCTACCTCCCTGTACTGCTCTACCCGCAACCACACCCCTCTCCCCAAACCTACCTCCCTGTACTTCTCCACCCCCACCCCTCTCCCCAAACCTACCTCCCTGTACTTCTCCACCCCCACCCCTCTCCCCAAACCTACCTCCCTGTACTTCTCCACCCCCTACCCTCTCCCCAAACCTACCTCCCTGTACTGCTCTACCCGCAACCACACCCCTCCCCAAACCTACCTCCCTGTACTTCTCCACCCCCACCCCTCTCCCCAAACCTACCTCCCTGTACTTCTCCACCTCCACCCCTCTCCTCAAACCTACCTCCCTGTAATTATCCACCCCCTACCCTCTCCCCAAACCTACCTCCCTGTACTGCTCTACCCGCAACCACACCCCTCCCCCAAACCTACCTCCCTGTACTTCTCCACCCCCACCCCTCTCCCCAAACCTACCTCCCTGTACTTCTCCACCTCCACCCCTCTCCCCAAACCTACCTCCCTGTACTTCTCCACCCCCTACCCTCTCCCCAAACCTACCTCCCTGTACTGCTCTACCCGCAACCACACCCCTCTCCCCAAACCTACCTCCCTGTAATTATCCACCCCCTACCCTCTCCCCAAACCTACCTCCCTGTACTTCTCCACCTCCACCCCTCTCCCCAAACCTACCTCCCTGTACTTCTCCACCCCCACCTCTCCCCAAACCTACCTCCCTGTACTTCTCCACCCCCTACCCTCTCCCCAAACCTACCTCCCTGTACTGCTCTACCCGCAACCACACCCCTCTCCCCAAACCTACCTCCCTGTACTTCTCCACCCCCACCCCTCTCCCCAAACCTACCTCCCTGTACTTCTCCACCTCCACCCCTCTCCTCAAACCTACCTCCCTGTACTTCTCCACCTCCACCCCTCTCCCCAAACCTACCTCCCTGTACTTCTCCACCCCCTACCCTCTCCCCAAACCTACCTCCCTGTACTGCTCTACCCGCAACCACACCCCTCTCCTCAAACCTACCTCCCTGTACTTCTCCACCTCCACCCCTCTCCCCAAACCTACCTCCCTGTACTTCGCCACCCCCACCCCTCTCCCCAAACCTACCTCCCTGTACTTCTCCACCCCCACCCCTCTCCCCAAACCTACCTCCCTGTACTGCTCTACCCGCACCCCCACCCCTCTCCCCAAACCTACCTCCCTGTACTTCTCCACCCCCACCCCTCTCCCCAAACCTACCTCCCTGTACTTCTCCACCTCCACCCCTCTCCCCAAACCTACCTCCCTGTACTTCTCCACCCCCACCCCTCTCCCCAAACCTACCTCCCTGTAATTATCCACCCCCTACCCTCTCCCCAAACCTACCTCCCTGTACTGCTCTACCCGCAACCACACCCCTCTCCTCAAACCTACCTCCCTGTACTTCTCCACCCCCACCCCACACCCCACCCCACCCCCAAACCTACCTCCCTGTACTTCTCCCCCCCCACCTCTCCCCAAACCTACCTCCCTGTACTTCTCCTCCTCCACCCCCACCCCTCTCCCGAAACCTACCTCCCTGTACTTCTCCACCTCCACCCCCACCCCTCTCCCCAAACCTACCTCCCTGTACTTCTCCACCTCCACCCCTCTCCCCAAACCTACCTCCCTGTACTTCTCCACCCCCACCCCTCTCCCCAAACCTACCTCCCTGTAATTATCCACCCCCTACCCTCTCCCCAAACCTACCTCCCTGTACTGCTCTACCCGCAACCACACCCCTCTCCTCAAACCTACCTCCCTGTACTTCTCCACCTCCACCCCTCTCCCCAAACCTACCTCCCTGTACTTCTCCACCCCCACCCCTCAAACCTACCTCCCTGTACTTCTCCACCCCCCTCTCCCCAAACCTACCTCCCTGTACTTCTCCACCCCCTACCCTCTCCCCAAACCTACCTCCCTGTACTGCTCTACCCGCAACCACACCCCTCTCCCCAAACCTACCTCCCTGTACTTCTCCACCTCCACTCCTCTCCCCAAACCTACCTCCCTGTACTTCTCCACCCCCACCCCTCTCCCCAAACCTACCTCCCTGTACTTCTCCACCCTCTACCCTCTCCCCAAACCTACCTCCCTGTACTGCTCCACCCCCACCCCTCTCCCCAAACCTACCTCCCTGTACTTCTCCACCCCCTACCCTCTCCCCAAACCTACCTCCCTGTACTGCTCTACCCGCAACCACACCCCTCTCCTCAAACCTACCTCCCTGTACTTCTCCACCCCCACCCCTCTCCCCAAACCTACCTCCCTGTACTTCTCTACCCGCAACCCCACCCCTCTCCCCAAACCTCCCTCCCTGTACTTCTCCCCCCGCACCCCCACCCCTCTCCTCAAACCTACCTCCCTGTACTTCTCCACCCCCACCCCTCTCCCCAAACCTACCTCCCTGTACTTCTCCACCCCCTACCCTCTCCCCAACCTACCTCCCTGTACTTCTCCACCCCCACCACTCTCCCCAAACCTACCTCTCTGTACTTCTCCACCCGCACTCCTCACCCCAAACCTACCTCCCTGTACTTCTCAACAAACAGCCCCAGCTTCTCCATCATCTGCACCACGTACACCACGTCCATCTTATCGGAGAAAATGGCGGCCTCGTTGGTGTAGGCAAGGAGCTGCCTCGCCATAGCAACCGCGTTGGTCAGGTTTAGAGGCATCTGGGACAGAGGGATTCAGCTTTCATTCATTTAGATTACTGTCCTCTGGGGAGGACATGTGCATAATGAGAAAAGAGAAAGGGGGATGAGGAGAGAAAGAGAACGAGAGGGAGAGGAACAGGGAGAGAGAGTGAGGGAGAGTGTTAGGGGAGGGGGGTGAAAGAAGGAGGAAGAGTAGGAAATGAAGAGAGGAGGTCATTAAGAGGTGAGGAGAGGGAGGGAGAAAGAGAAAGAGATAGAGAAAGAGGACACGAGGAGAAGAACAGGGGATGAGGAGAGGAAGGAGAGAGAGTGAAGAGACTGAGGTTACGCAGACTGGAAGCAGAAACCATATTGATGATGTGCAGAACTCGGGTGATGTCATTCTGGTAGTGGCACTGGGAGTAATCTTCCTGAGCCCAGAGCCCAGCCCGCTCGCACCTGCGCCAGGCCCGCCGCTCCTCCCCCCTAGAGCCTGAGAACAGCGCCGCCCCCGTGGCTTGGAGGTCACATTGCAGGTAGGCCGTAATGCCAGCCAATGTGCGGGGCCACCTGCCATAGACAGACAGACGGACAGACGGACAGGTCCCACAAGGATCTACAGTATATTGAGTGATTTTCCTGATTTACATAAATTATTTTGATAAGGACATCAGTAGAAAATTTGCAGATGACAAAAAACCTGGGAATTTGACAAACTGCTCAGAATGTAAGCTAGCACAAGATTTCACCAGAAATCAGACAGACAAAGCTATTTTTATCAAGCATGTACAGTCAAGCCAGAAAGTCTCAATACCCCTTTCACATTTTCCACGTTTTATTACATTACAGACATATTCTACAATAGATTGAGTTCATTTTTTGTCTCAAAGTTCGACACAAAATAACCCATATTGACAAAGTGAAAATATGTTTCTAGAAATTTTTGCAAATGTATTAAAAATCGAAAACTGAAATCTTTAATTTACATAAGTATTCATACCCTTTGCTTTAACATATTTTTAAAGTATCATATTTAATATTTGGTCGCATATCCTTTGCATGCTGTTACTTCCTGAAGTCTGTGACCCATCAACATCAAAAAACTCTCGATATCTTATTTCCAGGTACTGTTACAAGCGATACTATAAGCTCTCTGCATTTGAATGGATCTCTACGGGAATTGGGGGGTGAGACTAGATTCAGCTGTAAATTACACTGGTACAGTATGGAACACATGGCTGGCTAAATGGCTGTAAGTCATCAAGCGTCTGAGCTATCGAACGAGCCCCAAACCATCACTCTGTTGCCAGATATGGAGTAGATGTGGATGGATCATTGCAAGGGTTATTTCTCCTGACTCATTTTCCTATAGAACTCTATGGGGGAAAAAGTCAGGAGAAACAACCCTTAAAGAGATCCATCCACATCTACTCCATATCTGGCCGCAAAGTGATGGTTTGGGGCAGATTTACCCAGTTTACTGTGAACTGCATTCAATGTTCATTACTAGGGATAGCTGCTACTTTATGAGAAGGATGTGCTTTCTTATCTGTTCTGTAGTTGATGTTTCTGTATGCACTTACTGTATGTCGCTTTGGATAAAAGCGTCTGCTAAATGACTGGAATGTAATGTAATGTAATGGTACACTGTTTATTACAATGTGCAGTGAGCGCTGGCCACCACTAGAGGTCATTATTGAGCTGAGTAATTCTCTCAGTGATGGCTGCAGCTGGTAGGGAACACCAGTTCTGAATGTGTCCTTTCATTTGCTCCGTGTAAGAGACAGCTGAGGGCCCGACAAGACCCCACCAGGGCCCGGCAAGGCCCCGCCAGGGCTCTGCAAGGCCCCGCCAGTGCACGGTGTTCCAAACGGACCATCTGTTTCTGTTAAACTCCACCTCCATGGCAAGATAAACCCTTGGAGGGGGAACTCAGTGAAAAGTTTGACCACAGGTGGTGGTGAAAAGAGATGAACTGACTGCCAAGAATTTATATTCCAAACCGCTGCATCTCACAGTCCACTCCTGACATCCAGGATATTCAAAGGGAAACATCTACGGAGTATGAAGTACAGACTGTCTGCACAGGTATTTGAAGAGTAGTTTCAACACCATCATAGTGCCAGAATACAGAGTTGCCATTCACATGAGGTTTATGTATTTACATGGCTTTTCAACCACATTTTAAGGCATTTGAATATATTTTTCATGTATGGCTATATAAGACGTATAAAGGATTTCTGGGTTATTACAGGTATATTTTTTGGACAGACATTTTGAGGCATATCTCAAATTCTATCTCTAAAAAAACCGACACTTCAATCGCCTGTGATCGAGAACTTTTGAAAAGTGGAATTAATATAGACAGAGTGTTATCCAATCAGATAGCCTTATCTACACATCGATATGGCGGGGCCTGGCAGTGAGTGACAGCACACCAGTGATTCAGAAACAAAGATGGATGCTTTTTACTTGCTTTATAGTTTTTTAAATATTATTTCCCTGACTTTCCAAGGGCAGTGGGATATTTATCCACATTCCAAGGCTTGTCCATGACTTTCCTTGACAGGAATACTTTTTGTTGCAACAAGTTACCTTTTGACGCTGGTTAACTCCTGTACTTCAGTATTGCAAAATTTTTAGGATACACTTGCAGTCTGCAGCTGGAGCTGGTGCATATATAAATGTCAGATCAAGATGGTTGAGCCTATTAAATAATTAAGAGCAGAAGTTGGCACAAAATCCTGAATTGGATCAGCCCCTTGGGACCAGGGGAACCCTGACGGACAGGTTTGGGCTCTGGAACCCTGACGGAAGGGTTTGGGTTCTGGAACCATGACAGACAGGTTTGGGCTCTGGAACCCTGACGGACTGATTTGGGTTCTGAAATCCTGACGGACAGATTTGGGTTCTGGAACCCTGACAGACGGGATTGGTTCCTGGAACCCTGACAGACAGGTTTGGGCTCTGGAACTCTGACGGACAGATTTGGGTTCTGGAACCCTGACGGACAGGTTTGGACTCTGGAACTCTGATGGACAGATTTGGGTTCTGGAACCCTGACGGACAGGTTTGGACTCTGGAACTCTGATGGACAGATTTGGGTTCTGGAACCCTGACGGACAAGTTTGGGCTCTGGAACCCTGACAGACAGGTTTGGGCTCTGGAACCCTGATAGACAGATTTGGGTTCTGGAACCCTGATGGACAGGTTTGGGCTCTGGAACCCTGACGAACAGATTTGGGCTCTGGAACCCTGACAAACAGGTTTGGGTTTTGAAAAACTCTCCCCGGGCCTCACCTGAACTCGCCCTTGTTGTTGGACACTGTGTGTGGGGGGCAGTAGTGGGCGGAGCTCTCCAGGACCAGGATGTGGACGGAGAGCGAGCCGTTCCCGTGGTCCGACCGCACACGGCACTCCCAGCTCCCCGCTGCCGCCAGCTGGATGTTAGCGATGGTCAGAGTGCTGTGACGGGAAGATGAGGGGTTACCCAATTAGAACGAGTGGTTACCCAATCAGCACAAGCAGTTATCCAATCAGCACAGGCCGCTACCCAATCAGCACAAGCCGTCACCACCAGCACAATGTTCAACCCCACCCTGATGAAAAAAAAAACCAATCCAGTCAAGCAATCATATCCAGCGGTTAAAAAGCGGTTACCCAATCAGCATGAACGGTCACTCATTGTCCACTCATCACCCAATGCACAAGCACCAGCCAAACCCCAACAGAAACAAGCACCAAGCCAAGCAGCGCAGTCACAGCGTCAGTCAGCACAGGCAGTCAATCAGGCCAGGTGGTCACAAAAAGTCAACAAGCGGTCATCCTAACAGAACAAGCGGTCAGAACAAAGCAATCAGCCAAGCAGCACAATCAGCAGCACATCAGCACACAAATCAGCACAAAATCAGCACATTCACACACCCAATCAGCATGAGTGCACACAATCAGCAGCATGGCAAGCATCAGCAGGTCAGGTCATCCAGAGAGAAGAAAGAAGAAGAAAAAAGACAGGACCAATGAAAGACATCACCCATCTCCACCAATACTCCACATCTGGACTGACAGATCAACTGTTGGAGACATTATAATTATTATTCACCATTATACATATAAATAAGGGACTATACTAAGCATCACTATGTAAGCAGTACCATAAAGGCCTTGCAGGCAGGGGCTACCTGGAGAAGAGAGAGCAGTTGTGGAGTGCGCTGTGCTGGATGAAGAACCCCTCTGTGGCGTTGTGCGCCACCTGCTGGCCGTCCTGGTACCAGCGCACCTGCGCATCCTCGCCCAGGTGAGACGCCAGGCAGCGCAACGGCAGGCTGTCCCCCCGGAACACCACCTGTCTCTGGGACGGAATCATCCGGAAGGACGGCATCTCCAGGGGTGTGTCTGCGGGCGGAGAACACTGGGGGTCAGAGTAGCTAGCTCTGGAGACGCCGAGTTTAAAAGGGTGAAACAATATATCATGTGACTGATTTTAGCCAATCACTGTGTTTCTGTGGAGAGACGATTCACTAAGGTCTGTGAATTTTTTGGCAGAAATTGCACAGGCGTCATCTATACTTCCGAAAATCAGCAGGTCCTGAAAGATTTCTCTCGGCCATGTTAGGCTGAGTTTACTGCAGGTGAGGTTTGAGAGAGGGGGTGGACCTTACTGCTTACTGCAGATCAAGAGGTGGGGATTTAGAGAGGGAGTAGAGCTTGCCACAAGTAAAGAGGTGGGGTTTCAGAGAATGGGTGGAGTCTATTAGACATGTGGAGATTGGGTTTGAAGGAGAGGGTGCAGTTTACCACAGATAAGAAGGTGTGGTTTGAAGGAGGGGGTGGAGCTTACCACAGTTGAGGAGGTGGGGTTTGAGGGAGGATACAGGCTGGCCCTGCAGAGACGCGGGGTACGAGCAGCGTGTGTCCTTCACACCGATACCTCTGTCCTTAATCCAGCGCAGCAGCCAGAGCAGATTACAGTCACACAGCAGGTACAGAGTCTGTAGTGCACTGCACACAAGAGCACAAGTTATAGTCACTGGACACAGGAGACCAGGTTACAGTCACTGCACACAGGAGACCAGGTTACAGTCACTGCACACAGGAGACCAGGTTACAGTCACTGCACACAGGAGACCAGGTTACAGTCACTGCACACACAAGACCAGGTTACAGTCACCGCACACAAGAGCACAAGTTACAGTCACTGCACACACAAGACCAGGTTACAGTCACTGCACACAGGAGACCAGGTTACAGGCACTGCACACAGGAGACCAGGTTACAGTCACTGCACACAGGAGACCAGGTTACAGTCACTGCACACAGGAGACCAGGTTACAGTCACTTCACACAGGAGACCAGGTTACAGTCACTGCACACAGGAGACCAGGTTACAGTCACTGCACACAGGAGACCAGGTTACAGTCACTGCACACAGGAGACCAGGTTACAGTCACTGCACACAGGAGACCAGGTTACAGTCACTTCACACAGGAGACCAGGTTACAGTCACTGCACACAGGAGACCAGGTTACAGTCACTGCACACAGGAGACCTGGTTACAGTCACTGCACACACAAGACCAGGTTACAGTCACTGCACACAAGAGAACAAGTTACAGTCACTGCACACACAAGACCAGGTTACAGTCACTGCACACAGGAGACCAGGTTACAGTCACTGCACACAGGAGACCTGGTTACAGTCACTGCACACACAAGACCAGGTTACAGTCACTGCACACAGGAGACCAGGTTACAGTCACTGCACACAGGAGACCAGGTTACAGTCACTGCACACAGGAGACCTGGTTACAGTCACTGCACACACAAGACCAGGTTACAGTCACTGCACACAGGAGACCAGGTTACAGTCACTGCACACAGGAGACCAGGTTACAGTCACTGCACACACAAGACCAGGTTACAGTCAATGCACACAGGAGTATAGGTAACAGTCACACAGTTCACTGCACACTGCACACAGGAGACAGTCACTGATATCCCAGTCCTGCCACACTCAGATAGTCCTCTGACCACTGTGTGGGGAAAACTAGCTAAAATCACTCAGTTACCCAGAGCATCTGATACAGCACATTAGTCTTCTCAAATGTATAAAAAAGGGTGGTAGTGTCATGTAATCTTTAGGAAATTGGACTCATAACTCTGGGGTTCCAGGTGGGAATTGAATCCTTCATTATATCATTTGGATCATTTATATATACATCATTTATGACACAAGTTTGGTGTGAATTAATCAGAATCATGTTTTCCACTAAAAATAATGAAGACAACATGAAACAAAATCTAATAACGAACATTGAGCTCCGTGAAACTCACAGTGTTTTCAGAGAGACGAGGCCGTCAAAGGTCCCGGGGGACAAAGAAGAAAACACGTTCCCTGAAAGATTTCTGAAATACAGAAATTAAGAGGGGGGGGGGGGGGGGGGTACTCATGTTTCAATCCAGCCTATAATACAACACAATTTCAGCTACATAGCTGTTATGATGTCACACTGTCTGACACAACACAATTTCAGCTACATAGCTGTTATGATGTCACACTGACACAACATGTCAAGCATTACTGAGAGCAGAAAGCCAGTACTGCTCAAAATTCACAGCACTACAGGTGTACAAACACCACAATCTCTGGGAATTGTCAGTGATGAGTCATCATTCTGTCGTCAGCACCTGGATGTGAATATTCATGCCAGACGTGCTGTTTCTGCAACAACAGCGGCTCTTTCTATGTGCTAGAATGCTGAAAATCACCCTGGCTAAAACTTAAGACCTTTCAATGACGATGGTTAACATGCAGTTTACAAAAATAAAAAACTCAGATTACTTACAGTCTAACCAGACTCACAAGGCCTTTAAAAATATCCACATTTAAGCAGCCAATCCTGTTGTTGGACAAGTCACTGAAAGAGAGAGAGTGAGGATCAACTGACCTAAGCTTTAGTGAGCCAATGGTAGAAGAGTACAGCCATTTCATTTCATTTTGTAAGCACATTCATCTGGTGTCTTTATTTTTACCTGCTTATTAGTTACTATTATTATTGTTATTGTTATCTAGGCTGCCTAGACTGCAGTATTAGTTATTAGTTCAAGTGATTAGTTATCAATTAAAATTATTGATTTGTTGTTGTCATAGTTTGTACAATATTAATATTAGTTATATTAGTTAACACATATACATTGAAATCTAGTAAATAACTAATCTACACATTTTAACTACAACAGGACAAAAAATATTATTAATAATTATAATAATAATTATTATTATTATATTGAGAGACACTGAATAGCTAACAAGATACAAGCAGTGGTATTTTCTTAAAAAGAAGCTTGGTGTGCTGCATAGTTTATTCT
This sequence comes from Ilyophis sp. 1 JC-2022, assembly GCA_022702515.1. Taxonomy (NCBI): domain Eukaryota; kingdom Metazoa; phylum Chordata; class Actinopteri; order Anguilliformes; family Synaphobranchidae; genus Ilyophis; species Ilyophis sp. 1 JC-2022. The sequence continues at coordinate 42,304,552 of CM040400.1, read as the reverse complement.
CCTACAGAACTACACTGAGCTGGTTAAGTGTATTACAGCATGCTAGTGTCAATGAATTATACTCAGTCTATGCTTAGACAATATGTAAAAACATTACAAAAATACCATTTCTGATTAAACACAAATGCTCACTCCTTAATGGCGACTGGGGAACTCCTGGATCACTTTGAAGTTTTCAATATGAATAACTGAAGCAGATCTTCAGAGCAAAGGATTCGATTTGTGAAATTACAGGTTTAAAAAAGGCCTAAACTAAGCTTTTTATATACATTTAATTAAGCCATCATATTTCAAATATGGTTCATAAAATTCAAGCACTTCTTACGTTCCCCTCTCATCTCTCTATCTACGAGCTACCTTGGGGACTCCAATGTCAAAGAATTGTACATTCTACAGTTTACAAAAAACCTGTTTGTGATTTATGTCAAATTTATGTTGCATGTTAATAC